>JAPYYW010000588.1:0-59202 GCA_030522545.1 Cremastinae sp. A BG-2022a
TTTATTGATGAAAATTGTAGTTTTAACACGCGCTCTTATGGAGAGTGTACAAAAAAATGTGATATTTGTCATTAAATATCTCGACTTCTACACGGTGAACCTTCATAAAATTTGGTGCACATGTGTAAATGACCTTAAAGAACGTTTATGCAAAATTTTAACGTAATCTGTCGACGCTTATTTTACCGACCAACCACCTTAATACCGGACTACTGATTCCAAATTCAGTCGAAAATCCAAATAATCAAGACTGTGTTCGGTTTTTCCCTCGACCTCGACCGATCACCATGAAAACAATGACCGAGGGATTAACGAAAATTTAAAAAAATTTTTCCTCCTTACGCTCGACGAATTTTCTCTCATTTTTTTTATGTTTACATTCCCCGAACTATTCAGGTATATTTATTCGAGTATATTTGATGTAAATGGTAGAAAATTGTGTTGCAAGTTTTTTTCACATTGTAACACGTACAAGTTAAGTTATAATAAAAGTAAGCTGAGAAAATTTAGCATGTGTTTGAGGAACTCCAGCCTAGTTTTCCGAGAATCATAAATAGGAAAATCATCAAATTTTCAGTGGCGATATCTTTTCGTGTCCTCGACGCGATATCGACTTCATAATGGGTAATTCCTGATAAATTTTCAATTCACGAAATGAATGATTCAAACATCAGGGTTATTATTTCCAAAGCAGTACACGTTGAATTTTTTTTTTTTAAATGAGAACAGATTAGCCAAAAGTCAATGTGCTCCGCATAATACGCTCTATTCCGATGAATCGATCAGAGGCCTCATGTCTTTTTTTAATATAGGATAAGATACATCCGCACCGACATTTTTTAAAAGTATTTTGAAACGATATTATAAATTAAAATTACTAAACTATTCACTTTTCTTATGATTGAAAATTACTGGAACTGATACTCAATTGAACTATATTCTACGAATTTTGAACGAATTTCTACGAAATGTTTTTCGGTAACGAACTACCTGTCCGAGTCGAAATTCCGGGTCCGCAATGTATCTAAAGGTTCCGAGGGTCGCTCATATATGGCGAGACCCTTCGTCTTACCCCAACACGTCTATACCGGTCTAATGATTCCAAATTCAATCGAAAATCCAAATAACCAAGGCCGTGTTCGGTTTTTCCCTTAACCTCGACGCATCACTGAATAAACAATAGTCGAGATATTCTCAGAAATTTGGAATCTTTTTTCCTCGTTACGCTCGACGAATTTTCTCTCTTTTTTTAAATGTTTACGATCCCCAAACTATTCAGGTATATTTATCTAGGTAGGTTTTGAATAAATAACAGAAAGTTATGTTGCAAGTTTCTTTCACATGAGCTGAGAAAATTTAGCGTGTTCGAGGACATCTAGCCTGATTTTTCGAGAATCGAAAATAGGAAAATCTGAAAATGTCAAGTGCACACTGAGAAAAAAAAAGTTGATTGAATCTACTAAAATTGTGTTGAATGAAAAAAATTTCAGTTGATTCAACCAATATTTATTGAATCAACAAAATTTTAGTAGATTTAATCAACATTTTTTCTCAATGTGGCAATATCTTTTCGTGTCCTCGACGACATCGAATTAATAATAGGTAATTCCTGAAAATTTTTGCAAGACTAAATGAATGATTCAAACATGGATTTCCAAATTTCCAAAGCAGCGCATATTGAATTTTTTTTATGAGTATAGAAGTTAGCGAAAACTCAATACGCTTCGCATAATGCTCTCTATTCTAACGAATCAATTAGAGGCCTCGTGTCTTTTTTAATATATAAAATATTGTGCTGAAAATAAAACACTGAAAATTGTCATAAAAAAAATAAAAAGAAAAATACTGAAAAAAGGATGGAAAAGTCGAAAGTACAAGCTCGTTTTCGAAAATATATGCGTGCGAGTAGCCAAAGAGACTTTGAGAAGCGAGTTAACATGGAATAAATAACCGTGGCAACGGACCGGTAACACGGGAACGCTGTTACCTCGTGTCCGCGGGACGCGACCGCGAGAATTTCCTCCCCGCGCACACACTCGTCCTCCGTCGCGGACTAGCCGCGAGAAATCTCCAACTGCACACTTTATCCTCGCATCTCGACGCTTCTCTGTATATATGTATACACTCGAAGCGAATGCGTGTACGCGAATGTACTTGACTATCGTTTTTCTTGCTCGCCGTCTCGTTCTGGAGGAAGTCCTTTTTTTAACGCTCCCTTCCCATGACGATTATCCTCGTCTTTTCAGGCCTCTCGATAGGGTCAAGAAACGACGAAGGCTGAGAGTAACCTTGCATTTAGCGTTTCGCTCGATTCATTTTGTAAAAAGTTCACACCGCGCGCGTTCTTATTTTTTCCAAAAAAAAAGTCAATTATATAGTTTCCTTCGTGTCTTGAACGAAAAAAAGACTGAATGATGGAGGCGAAGCGAAACAGAAAATGGCTCGAACCTGTGAAAATATGATAAATTGTTCCCTTTTTTTATTTTCTTTTTTTCTTTTTAACGATCGATATACGAAACGTGTCAAAAACGACAAAAAGTCAGTATACATTCGAATATCCCGAAAGCCGGCATGGCGTTCGTTGTATTGATAAGAGAGGAGAGTCAGGCCAGAGATAGAGGATGAGTCGGGAATTCGAATCCGCGGGTACCTGCATACGGGACCCTATACGCGCTCTTATATATTTTTCCGTTCTCGAAATATATCGCAGACGGCGCGCATGAAAATACAGGATGGGCTCTTCGCAACGGCGGATAAGCGAGCCGCAAAAACGTAACGCGAAAAAGCAAAAACGAAGGAGAAGAAAAATGAGGTGCGAATAAGAATCGGGAGATATATTCCTCATCGCGAAATTGTTCGCTTCCAGGATATGCTCTACGGGGAACCGTTATCACGGGAAAGACTCCCGGCGTTTACAGAATTTCGCCGAAATTTCTTGCAACCACTTCCCCCCCTCCTTATTCATTTTATTTTTCGCAATATATTTCTTTACAACCTTCGCTGGACGCTGCGCCTCGTTTCGCACGGTATACAGACTCATCGGTTCCGACCAAGCTCGCGTTTTATCGTTCCTCCGTTCGTTTTATATCCACGGTGGAACAGCTTGCGCGAATTCGAGCGAACGTGTGTATATATATCTCGCCTCGCGTTTTCGATACACTGGATTTTTCTTCTGTCGCGACTGCGCGTGGGAACACGCTCAAAAATAAATTACGATCCGTAGAATTCGTCGTTCTCTAGAATACTTCACTTCTTTTTTTTTTTGATCACGCGAATCGTGGGTAAGACCGAATAAAATTATTTAAAAAACTCAAGAAGCGCGCGGCGTCGTGTGTCCAAAAAAGAATATATTCTCTTTGTTGAAAAAAATAATCTGCGGAACGTTGTGAAAACACAACCGAGACAAAGTTTTGAGTGAAGAATATAAGGAATTCGCGAATTATAGTGGCAAAATTGAAAAAAGAAAAAGAGAACAACAAAATTCATCGCTAATTTACTTTCATCGCGGTTCCGTTAAAAAGAGCCCGACTCGGAGACAGGAGGGAAAAAAAACGAAGAGGGAAGAGAGGAGGAAGGAAAAGAAAAAAGGAGATAAAAGGACGACGAGACGGAGAGAACGGATTTTGCGAATTCAGGTGCTGGAGGTCAGCTTACGTCAGGTTAGGGTTCTCTCGGCATGGCTTCACCGCTCGCTTTGCCAACGGATATCCCCTCTCCATCGTCTGCATGCTCTTTCTTCAAAGTTTCTTATTTTCTTCCCGGCATCCTTTCGCGATGCTCTCGCGATATTCGCCATTCTGACACATCTTCATCACACCAAAAGGGACCGCAACTCTTTATTTATTTTCAGTCTCGCAATGAAGTGAAAATTGATGAACCAAAAAATAAACATAAACATTTATATATTTCTCGAATTATATACTAATTTTTTTCAAAACTTCTACGAAAATTGAAATACGCATTTTTTAATTTTTAATTTTAACAATGCTTTCTTATAAAATAATAACAAGCGGGACTAATATTGTCAATGTTAGTTTTTTTTATATACCTGTATATAAAAATTCAGGCAATATTTAATTAATATAAAAAATGTACTCACTTTTAATATAATTTTCCTCAAATATTATAAAATGAATATATTTTTATAAAATAATAGCAGTATATTATAAAGTATATTGTTTAGTGTGAATATTTTCTTGGAAAAAGCACCTGCACAAAAATCCAGGTGACCTTAGATTAATATCAGAAAATTAATCGTATATAGGAATAGAAAATCAAATAATATATAAAATCAAAGGTTATTGCGGTAGATCGTAATAATATTGGAACGGAGAGCAGATTCCTGCTTGAGTTATCTTTCGAGGGATATCGGCTTATCTGTTCACTCGATCTTCTCTTCATCATTTTTCTCTCGATTCAGAAAACTCGGGTATTGCGGACACGGTGATCGACTGCGAATATTGTCGGAATAAATATACACAGAGGGATATTTATTATTTATAGTTTATTCGCTGATGGCGGCGTGTGCGCCGCGATCTCGAGAACTCGATCGTTACGGTCAGCGCTCATGCGCGACAAAGTCACGGTGAACAGGTTCACGGACATCGCCGTTGCGAGGAACGAGATATTTCTTGCCGTGTAACATTCACACAGATACAAAAACACTAATCAAAAATGTTTTGACGTTTTTTTTTTTTAAATACAAAAAAGTGGGGCAGATTTTATTTTAAAAAAAATTGAAACAAATAATTCACAATACACATAGTTCTTATTTTATTCATTCTTTAACTCTTTTTTGTTTATACATATATATAAGTGCATGGACTTTTGTATAAGTTATGTGTGCGGTGAGCTTTTCGTTTGGAACAAAGAATGCCCTTTTTCTTTCCCTCTCTACCGCTCAGGACAAAATTACCGGGATAAAATCTTTTTCTTTCGTCCATTTCCTTTTTTCTTCGCTCTCCGCATCGAGGACGAACGAGACGAGAAAAATTGCAGTACTCGGAGCGAGGCAACGACGAAGGACATCCGTGCATTCTCCGCAAGACGAATAACGAAATTATTTCTCTCGTTGAAACAAACTTCGTTCAATTCCAGCATGTCCGACATTTCATTCATTTACCTCGTTTATTTACCTTCTATTTTTATTTTCACACTTTATTTTTAAAAACGTAATAATCGATACATAAATATTTCTTTCGTGTTATCTAATAATGAAAAATGAGAACTAACAGCGTTGTATTCTTCTCGCTGAAGTATCGAGAGAATAAAATTTTTGATAACATTTCCAAGGCGTGGACTTTGAATGTAAATTTCATTTGAAAAAAAAAAGAGGAATTATGGGAAATGGCATAGAAACGAGACAGATAGAGAAGAATCCGATTGAAATCGGAACGACCGGTTTCACTCTCATCGAGAGAAAGAGCATTGCTGCCGAGTCGAAGGTATCGAAGATCTCCCTGAACGGCTTTGGAACGCGGGCACCTGCACACTGTCAGTTCAATGCTTTTCTTTCCTCTTTTTTCCTCCTCTCGCCTGCTCTCTTCACTAAGAGACTTGCATTCAAGACAGAAGTCACATCCACAGGTTGTCAATAATCTTTATTGGAGTGCAATTGGAAAGAAAATTCTTTTTTTTTATTATTCAAACAATTTTATTTTTATTTTTATCTTAAGAGTGAATTGAAACGATTAAAAAAATTTGTAACAAATCTAACAAATAGCTGATTTTTTTTTGTATATAATACGGAAAAATGTATGAAAATTTTGTTATCAGATTTGAAAATGATTCTCCGAAAAGTAGAATTGCTAGACTTTCAAACATTTAAAAATTAGTAAAACTTTTTCGATTTTGAGGCCTCTATATTATCAAATCTGTGTATCAAGCATAAAATAAAATAAACAGTGATCTGACCATTAGTTGTTTATATATTGAAATAAAATATCATAAATATATAAGCACCATGTATACCATTTTTGAAAACACTCAAATTCACATTTTACATAGTTTGACCAGTTCTTTGGAGTCGAAAGATTGATTAAGTTAAAAGTTTTGATTTTTAAAAAGTGCATTTGCCTTAATTATTGAACTATTTTAATTGTTGTAATTTGATTACAAGTATTTTTACTCGCGAGATATATAAACAAATTATACTACAACACACTTTAAAGTTGATAATTATTAAAATTAAAAAAAGCATGTTTATTATTGTTCAAATATTTATCAATGTATTTTGACTTAATTATTATAATTTATTTATTTCAGATGTTTATGCTCGCGAGATATACGATAATGAACTAAAACGTGTACTAAGGTTAAGAATCGTTGAAGTATCCTCGAAACACTATCAGGAAGTGACGGGGCACAAATTGACACAGACTCGGCAAATCTAATGATTCTCCTTGTTCTCTCTGCTTCCTTCTTTCAGTCGTTTATTCCAACATATTTCTTCGACTCTGTCTCTTTTTTGTCTATAATTCATGATTTTTTGAGGTATCCTCCGGAAACTCGTAGATTCTCTCTCTCTCTCTCTGAATTCATATAAATCATGAAATATTTCCTTTTTCCTACATCGGCTCTTTACCTTCATCATCGTTACTTTCCCCATATACTATGAACGAATCTATATACCAATTATTTAAGAAAAAAACTCAAAATGTAAAAAACACCACTTTATATGTCCATAGGAACTCTAAAATTCTATTTCCATAAAAAATTGACTATTTCAATCAATTTTATTAATGTAGAAAAATCATCATGAATCTTCTATATATGTTCTTAATTCCATGCCAATTTTCTTATTTTAAACATACAGTACCACCATGACAGTATATTCAAAAGTTTAGACGTACGTGTAAATTAACGGTAAAAACATCACTTTAAATTTCTTGAGATAGAATTTTTTCAAAAATTGCACAGATCTTCAGTTGTATGTCATGTCAAAAAATATTTTATTTGAAGCAAACATGAAAAAATTTCTTTGATTTTTAATTTTATTAATGAAACTTTTGTGATGATCGATTGAAAAATACTTTGATTTTTTAAAATGAAAAATCATGAGACATTTTCCAAAATATCTTGAAAGATTTGTCGAAATGCGTGCTCTTCGGAAGGAGTGCGGGGAGGTTGTTTCGTGTTTCCTCTTCCGGCCGGAGATATCCGATGGTTTGGATCTTTCTGGTTTATTCCGTGAGGCGGAATTTCGAAGGAAAGGGTGGAAGAGGGATCCGCGGAGATCCCAAATTGGCGGGCCTTTGCTACACCGCATCATCAACTTATATTACACGAGAGCTTTTCTCTCTCTCTCTCTCTCTCTCTCGTTCGCGCTGGCTAAGAACTTCAATGCTGGCTTCCTCTCGGTGGGTTTCGCCAAGAAAGAGACTTAACGGTAAATCCGCGGCCGCTGGCGTCCAATGAACCCACTCTCCGCGTCGGGAACACGCCAGTACACGAACTAATGCCACGGACACGCACGTACACACGGAATTTCCTGTACACATTCAAAGCAGAGAGCCCAGAGCCTCTCTCACCTCTCCTCACCTCCGCCGAGTTCTGCGCTTGCTCGAATCTCCGCGCGCGTCCTATTCGATGAAAAAAATTAAAAGACCGGCCCGGGGCTTCCATATTCCCGACGCTCTTGCGAAATTTCGAGCAACATTCGCGTTGTCCTTCATTTTCCTCTTGAGATCCCAAAAATAACTAGAAAGTCGTTCGTATCGTTCATTTTTAATCCCCGTTTTACCCGATATAAAATTAATGCGAAGACATCTATATAATTGGTAAATTTTCAGTAATTATATTCTCCGATGTTTACTCTTCGTGTCAAAATTAAAAATTATATTTTTCATCTATACTAAAATTCAAAATGAACCAGATTGAATGATAAAAATTTGCTGAAAAAATGATTATTGTTCGTTCCTCACTCTCTCTCTCTTTTACTTTTGTTGATTAAATATTTTAATATGGGTGCGAGGCTCACGTACAAATAAGATTATTTTTGATGGTATATGGGGAATTCCCGTGCAGAGTCGGAACGTGAGAAGCTGCGGATAGGGCATATGTATGCGAGAAGGTACGCGCCGCTCCGAGACGAGGATCGCGTAGAGAGAGAAGCGAACGAACAGGAGAAGATTGCGTCATCGACTGGCGAGATCACCAGCCTGAAACTGGGTCGTGGCTCTCTCAAGGATTTTGGACTCAAAGCTCTCCTCGATCGTCTTTACGTGTACCTCCTGCGTGTGGATTTTAAAGTCCTCAAAAATACGTCCTCCCCCATTCAATATTTTTCAAATAACGAAAATATACTCTATATGTTTTCCATTACATTTTACGAGATTTGAAACTTCAAATTTTTGCCATTAGAAGTCAACTTTAATCAGAATTCGTTAACATTTATTTTTTAATATTGATCTTGTTCAATGTAAATTTCTTTTTTTTTTGGATTCTTTTGCTACAGAATTATCGAGCAAGAAGACAACTAATTACGTTTTTTTATAAACGTATAGTCCTACGGACTTCAGGTGTAGAAACTTATACTGCTTTTCTTGAAAACTCCACAGGCAAATATTTTTTAAAAATTTATTTGGAATTATTATGTTTATTCAATAAACGTATACCGTATCGAAAAAAATTCCAGAGTCAATTTAATGAATTTTTTAAATTACAATATTTAATTAAATTTTTTTATATCTGTGCATTCGAGTTTAAAAGCGTTGAATTCTCTTCTATATGTGCACAGTTCGATGCGGCAATACCCTACAATATTCTTTGAGATTATGTATTTTCATGATTTTTTTATTCATGTCGACTGACATGCATTTAAGAAAACATACAACTTAAACTTAAAATATCTCAAAAACTAAATAATAAAATATCTCAACTATATATTATTTCAAAAATTTGTTTTGTTTTTCTGCAAAATATAGTTTTATTTTTCAAATTTTCCTCAGAAAGAGGTTTTTACCTTCAAACTATATTCAAATGTGAATATTATGACTTTTAAAAAGTTTTTACGATTGAAACTAACTTTCAAACTCGATTGTATTTTCGAAGATTTAAAAAACTGGCAAAAAAGCAGCAAATGAAAAATGGAGCTGCACAATCGATTAGAGTATGACTGTGAATCGGAGAAGAACTTTTTTCCTTGAATATCATTATACTCCGGCCGATTTCAAGCATGAGTCAGATTCATCGACGAGACTCAAAATCGAGACTTTCTTACGTAGAAATCTCTGATTCGATCGATGATTCATTGAATTAGAATCGAAACAGTTTTTCTTCCCGGTCCAAGTTTGCATGCAAATTCCGAATGAACGAAATCGGCAATTTTGCGTTTATTTTTCGTAGAAGCCAAATAAAGTGTTGGAGAGATTTCGCAATCGACCGAAATTTCATCGTGACTCAAAATTTGCGGATAAAGTACATATATTTTATATAAAATGGAAAAAGATATAGATACATAGATGCTGTGTTTATTTATGTCCTAGCCGAGGCTGTGTACACGCCAATAATAATATAAATGATAATACACGTGCAGAATAGAAAATAATTCATAAAAAGAAAGTGTAATACAGAAAAGATAAGATTTTTATTGTACCAGAGCATAATGCTCTTTCGTACAAAGAATAAAAAACTATATATGTATATAAGTATAATGATACATAATGGTGCATAGTAAATATAAAAGAGCAAGAAAATAATATATTTTTTTAAATATATAGAGACAGCGAAGATGAAAAGAGAACTCGTTCAATAGCGAACAAGTTCAATAATAATAAAATATACTTTCGCGCTATGCGCATGCAGCGAATGCAAACAAAAAATAGCGGAAAATTCAGCGAATCTGAAATTAAAATGTAGGAATAAAGAAAAAAAAATGACGAGTTAGCGTTTGTTGTGATTTTATGACCCGATTTCTCAATCCTCGCGGCGTTACCAATAGATTTGGAGCGCGTGCACTGCTGTACGGAGGTCCGCGATTATTCGTCGTATTGCGTATCTCATTGTCCTCTCGACGCGGTTTAATCGATTCAGTGAAAATCGATCGAAAGGGTAAACGCGAAAAACGGGGATAAAAAATGAAATCGGTTTCGATTACTCGCGACGCGAGCGTTTAACTCATCGCCGCGATTTTCATCGGAGATTGCGCAACGGAGAAAATAACTCCGGCAAATGTAACGTGTGCGCTGTCGGGAGAAAAAAAAAGTGGCGCGTGTCACTCGCCAAGGAGAGTTCGTCGCCTCCGACTTAATATACTTTCAACGAACCGAGAGCAGAATATCAACGAATCTCTGAAAAAAGTTGCGCCGAGAGATATCTGCACGACGAAAAAAAAAAATAGAAAATGAAGTCTCGATGGAGATTCGATCTCGAAATATTTCCAGATTATTCCTCAACAATCGTCGATGCAATTCAAACAATTTTTTCCGCGCGGTATATATATTCATTGAAAAAAAAAACTAGCCTGTTATTAAATGCTCTTTGTTTCTCTTTTCCGAGCGATTCCCAAGGACCGCGGGAGCAGGAATTCGTTGAAAACTATAGCAATTAAGAGTACAACAATCGGAAAAATGATAATGAGTAATTAGAGCGAAACAATGCTCGGTGTGGAAGAGAATAAGAGAGGCTAAAGCGCGCGGGCATATCAGAGAAAAATATATAATGGAGAGCAGAGGGCTCAGTGCGATGCAAGAGAGAGAGAGAGAGGGGAGAAAGATGAGGGAGAGCACGTGGAAATGCGAAGAGAAGAGAGAATTCAGAGGGGACAAAAATGAAGGAGCGAGAGAAAGAGAGAGAGAGAGAGAAAGCATCAGCAGCGAGAATGCCAAGAAATATGGTGGAGGCAGAATACAGTTATCTCTCGGCGGTCTTCGCTCGGTTAGTTTGTTGCTTCTGTGTTGGTTAATGTACCACGTGACCGTCCAAGCAGATTCAGAGTCGGTGTATGGGCTGCCGCGCGGTGACTCGGGGGGCAGCGGCTAAAGCAATAACACTACAGCGACGAGGAGCGCAAACGGGCGAGAGGGAGCGGAATAAGAAAAGAAGCAGGAGCAAGAGCCAGGAATAACAAACAGCTTTATGGTTTAAAGTTGTTCGACTGGCTGTTCTCGCGACCGGCTGACTTCCATACCGAGAATCAAGTTTTACATCACACGCACATATGCGCGAGCGTATGTATATATGTATACGCGTACATCATCCCGTATTTATCCCTCCCGGTCACAGCGACGAGTAAAAAATGATATATATTTCGTACGAGCGAATCTGCTCCCATACGCGACTCCTGAGTCTCCAGCCATCAGAATTTATATATCGATACGTATTATTCATCCCGGCCCACGAGCTCGCATTAATCAAACGTAATCGATTCGCCGAGCGCTCCGTTTTTATTTTTCTACACAGCTCACCGATCGTTTCCATTTTATTTCGACTCATCGGTTTTTTTTGCTCGTATACGATTCGAAAATTTTGACGCGACCTCGGGACGTGTCGACATATTCCTCCAAGCGGTGTACACGAAAAACTTTCCCGTACGATTGATACAGTCGACGTACACTGAGAAAAAAATTTGGTTGAATCAACTGAACGGGCGGACACGGAGGGCGAAAGAAAGATTTAGTTAATTTAACATGATATTTTTTAAATTCAACCAAACATTTATTTCCGTGTCTAAAACAAAAGGCACAGAAACAAAAAAAATATCATGTTAAATTAACTAAATATTTCTTTCGCCCTCCGTGTCCGCCCGTTCAGTCGATTCAAACAAACTTTTTTCTCAGTGTACAGTAATAATGCTCTTTTTTCCCTTTATTAAGTGGTTGGTCTGCTATTAAACGAATCTCGATAGATTTTGTTAAAAATTTGTATGAACTTTTTTTAACGTCATATGCACATGTGTACCGAGTTTTATAAGGTTCTACCGTGCGGAAGTCGCGAAATATTTTATGATAAATGTCTCATTTTTTTGTATCCTCTCTGTAAGACTGCGACGTGTTAAAATATTAGTTTTCAACAATAAATATCTCGAATTCCAGACGGTTAAGTCTCCCACAATTTTGCAGAAAGTTTTATATAGCATCGAAGAAATTTTGTTTAGTTTTTTTAGAAGAATGTATCGCAAATATTAAAAAAAAAACACGCTGTTATAACACATCGCACTAAAAAGTGAAAAATAATTCTTCACGTAAGCAGAAAATAATAATAAACGAAAAATTTATGAAAAAAAGCGTTAATAAACTTAAACTCGCAAATTACTTTGAATGTGAAAAAAACGTAAAATATAAGAAAAAGAAAAAAACTTTTGAATTTGGCTGTCACGGACCAATAACCACCTTAAAACTGTAAAAATGTAACCACCTTAAAAATGTAAAACCACGCGAGAATCAATAAAAATGTAAATCCGGAAAATTTTCCATTATTTTCTTGTAATATTCAAACGAGTTCAATTAAAAGTATATGTATATATAAATGTTGTCCTCGTTTTTCTTGAAATTCAACTATCTTTCTCCCTGCTTCGCCACAATTATCCTCCCCTGATGCCGCAAACGAATGCGAAGCAACCACTCCCAACATATCTTCGAGTTTCCTCGTGGAAACACGATAAATCCGAGCGTACATATGTGTGAACGCACACGTATGCGTGCTGTAATAAATAGATATATTATTAAACATCGTCGCGTCGCTTTGTCTAAATTTTTCTCTGTTCGCACAAAACTGAAAGGCAATTTATTGCCGTTATCCGGACAGTGCGAAATGTCTTCGCACAGAAGAAATAAGATAAGAAGAGACATGGTTAGGAGTGAAAATTAATTCGTGAACGACGATTCGAAAAAAGCTTCAACTGTTGAAAAATTATATTTTATTTCTTCTCGAATGTATAATCGCGCGTGCGGAAGGCAATCGCTCACAACCGACGCAGATATGCGCGATGATTGATTCAAAAGCTTCATTATTCTTCTTATAATTAGGCAGGTGCTCAGTTCCGGGATCTATGATTTATAGGAATTCAATACGAGATCTTTTTTTCACATGAGAGATTAGGAAGCAGTAAGCAGGCTCTCACATACACAATAATATATAGTTTGACAATCCTTACTTCTTACTTCTTATCTTATTATTATATAGCTTCATTCGAAAAGTGTGTTTTAAGGCTCACGAAAAGATATAGAACCTTATTGACAATATAAGAGTCAGAGATTTCGAAATTTGATATAGTCATTTTCTCGCACGATAAAATTCATGTTCGAAATTTCTATTTTTTTAGTTCTAAATAAATGAAATAAAAAAAAAGATGTACAAGGAAAAAATAATGAAAAGCGAAAAAGTAAATGAATAGATGAAAAGAAAACAAGAGAATAAAAGTTGAAATAACAATGAGTCCATCATGTATGCATGAATGAGAAAATACTGCATGTCGAGATTAAGTGTACAATGTTGAGAGAAAAGTTGGATGAAAGGAGTTCTGTAATTGTTGCATCATCGATGAGAGTCTCGAACTTGCACTCCGTTTATAATCGCAATGGCGGTGCTGAGGTCACGGTGATCGAAGAATCGATCGGGTGGGAGTGAATTGAACGAGAGAAAGACAGAGAGAGAGAGAGAGAGAGAAAGATTGAAGAAGCGATCGAAGAAAAAAGAGAATAAAAAATGAAGAAAAAAAGAGAGAGAGAGAGAGAGAGAGCGGAAATTTCTCCATCTCTCTTTTCTTTACTCCTGCTCTCCTGACTCTTCGGATTTCGTTGTGAGAGTAACAAGCTTGCGAGTACGCGAGAACGTGTGTGTTGCGCTCTCGGCTCCGTTGACTCACTGACTCCTGACGGATCTACCGTTACGAGCAAAAGTGAACTAAGTTGTGTCTCTGGAGCTTGCGGTATTCACACACACACGCCATGACTCTCTCGCATCTTGCACATGCTCACGCCTCAATGTACGTATCGTAAAAGCGACATTTTTTACACCTGCATACACGCATGGCTCTCATATGTGACCCGTTGAAAAGCCAACAAAGAATTTTCACCGTATTTTTTATTCATTTCATCGAAGCCAAACTATCGCAACGACTTCAAGTTATTTTCTATATTTTTGTCCGGTTGCAATTTATAAACAATTATTTTGTTGTAAGGTACGTAGTTCGATCAGTTTTTTATAGTTGAGTGAGTGATCGAAATAATTATCTTTACAACATCTTTGGAAATTGCATCTTTCTTACGAATTGCATAAAAAATTCTGTGCACACCCAAAATATCTGTATTAATATCATGGCCAATTTAAAGAAATCACTATTCCAAATTTGGGATTATTTACAATGAAAGAGTGATAATTTACTATATATGCGTTTCCTGTGTAGAGACATTGATGATGTCAAATTTTTCATGATCTCTGATATCGGTTTAATATTTACACAAAAAACTGCAAGATTGCAGATATAGGTCCTGAAAATTAAAAAGAAATTTTTCATTCTGTTAAAATTATACAGTATTCGTCAAAAAGTATGTAAAGGATACGCAAATGTAGATCTCACGAATGGAAATTTCGCAGCATCACTCGTGTTATTATTTAGTGATCAACGTCGTTTTTTTTAATTTTGTTAAACAATTATATGTTTGACTTATGTAGTGCATTTAATAAATTGTAAAAAATTCTTAAAAAACGATTGATCTATTAAATATTGAGAGAAAATATTGAAAAAATAGATCATGAGAGACTTATGATTCAACTTTACATTAGCCCAGAGAAAGATCAACTTTAAGAATTTTTTTATTAATTAAACGAAACTAACGATTTAATAAAATTTTATTCAAACAGTGAATAAAATAAAATTTTTATAGATCAAAGTTAGATTTGTCTCAACAATTGAACTACCTCGATACGTTTCATCTAATTAAAACAGATTTTCTAAAAATTTCAAAGGCCGTGATTTATATGTCGTTCATTTTTTTTCCAATTTTTCACACCGGCAAAGGAATTTTTTTCAATGTTTCACTTAGGTCGAGGAGTAATATATAGTTTTTTTTTATTTTCCATTACTCCTCTGTTATGTCATATTCGAATTTACGAGCGAAAACTTGGTGGGTAGCCGTGGTGAGTTCTGTAAGAACAGAAGGACAGGCGGGAGGCTTGAAGTCTCGTAAAGTCGGTCGACGGATTTTAATTCGAGGGTTCCGAAAGAGATATGGAAGCGCGGTTTTTACTTTCGAACTATACCTTTTTCGAGATCTCGGCGATCGATTTTTTCGACGGTGCCAAGGGGTTGCGCCATATGGACAACGGGGTGGTTATACGAACCTTTTCGATTTCTCGCGAGTCCTTCGAATCCCTGCTCTCTCATCTTTCGAATTTTCGGAGCGAACCCTCAATTATGATTCCAAGAAAGTTTTATGATCGCCGCGTGCCCCTTTTTCACGTTTTTTCCCTTTTTTTTCTTGAAGAAAAAAAAACAGTGATGAAAAAATATAGAGCACAGAAGATAAATATGGAAAGAGGCGGGGGAGGATGACTCTGATCGAGAAAAAAATCTGAAAAGTACACCCTCGATTTTTTTTCTCGATCCCTTTCGAAAAACTTTCAGGCTCTGCTTTTCTTCTTCCGTGTCACGTGTTACTTTTTAACAGGAAACTTATGGTGCCCATTTTTTAAGGCACCATCGAAAGTAAAACCCCATCAGGTAACCAGTGATCTGGCGTTTTTCGTAGAATTCAAAATTGAAAATATTCAGCCGATCCTTGTTTGAAATAAATGTAGATTATTTTTTAAAAAATTAGCACCGTTTAGCTTAATGAAAAAACAATAAAAATTAATTATAGTTTCACGCGAGAAATTTCAAGAATTTAAGTATATTGATTGTGCACAATGCGATAATATAAAACGAATATATAGAATAAATTCCACATAATTTGTAAAATGATCGACGCTCGGAGCGTGAAGAAATCTCAGATCGTGAGTTTCAACCATGTTTGGTATTGGAACAATTTGCGAGGAGAAAAATAGTTTGTGGTGGTAAATAAAATGTAAGGTTATTTTGAGAGAAAAGAGATTTAGCCGCGACTTTTGATTGGTCGAGGTGCAACGATCGAGGCCAGACGTTTTAATCACAGCTGGTAAATAGCTCGGTGTACAGCGACCATCGACAACACGAACGTTTTGCAGTAGCAGATGCCATTGGAGAGGAGAACCGGCGGACCTTGACAGAGACGCCGCTTCTATCGCGCTGATGAAAATGTCAATGAACCAAGAGCCGTTTCTTTGCCGTTCCATCAGCCAGAGACTCATGAAATCATGGGGTAATCCCAGTCATTCGGAAAATCTTTGTTTCATAACTATCAATTTTTTCGTTTCTACCATCAGCACATGAACATTTTTATTTTCAATTTTTCGAAAAGAAAATATACATAATTTGTCATACTTGCTGCACATTTTTCAAGCTCTTTTTCTTATTTTCCTATATATATTTTTTCAAATATTTAATGCAATAAAATAATCAACAGGTTGTTGGAAGTAAAAATGTCTCGAAAAAAATTATTTTCGAGTAATTCCCGTTAGAGTTGTTAAGGCAATTTTTTTTGACAGATTTTTTGGAACAAACGTGGTAATGGGGAGAAACGACGGAGGAGGGATTTTGGTCATGATCGGACGCAGGAACACACCGTCTGTTGGAGAACTAATCCGTCCCAAGGAAATTTGTCTCTCTGGCTTAACCCTTCGGACATCGTAAACAGAGAGCTGCGTCGCTCTTTAATGGAAACGCACAAAGGGTAAAACTCGGAGTGTTCCTGTTAATCCTTTGACTACAAAACTCCCTTTTCCTGCTCGCTTCCACATGAATTTTTCCAGTGTCAAGTTTATTTCGGCAAAAAGTTTTTCGAAAGCCAATTACCAGGCGATGAAAAGGCCAGATTCCTTCCTGACAAACACGACCGACCATATACGAACCCGGACCCGTGATAATTCCCATAATTGCACTACCCGAAAAAAAATTTTAAGCCTTTCACTCGCCCTATAAAAAAAAAGGGAAAAACTTTCACCAAGGGTTATACCGACGAGAAAATCTATTTTTACCCTTGGAAAGTTTTTCTGAACGCCTTGGAGAAAATGTTTGCAGCACGACGACGAAGTTAATCGGCTTGTTTATCGTTTCACTTAACCCTTTAGCCTCCTCGTAAACGAAGTCAATTTTTTTCATCCTTTTTCGCACCAGCTAGTTCCTAAACCAATTTTTTTTCAAAAGAAAAGAGTGTACGAAAAAAATTTCGGGCGCCACATAATTCCATCAGGACTTCTGGTAATCCCGTATAATGTTTTTATTTCGTTTTTCAAAGGGTTACATTTTTTTCAAAACCACAAGTTTTTGCGCACTGGACAGACACCGATCTCTGACTTTTTTTGTAAATATTGAAATATATGTGTGTCAAAGGGATGTTGGCTTATACAGTTTTTCGAGACAGAAACGTAACTGGAGAACGAGTCGAACGTCAAAGCTATAAATAGTGATCGACGTTTTACAGATGATAATTGCGTTCTGATGCAAATTTCGTCGAAGCATATTATATTCATGCATTTTTTTTTAAAGAGAAAAGTCATCTTGTTCGCGTGTTAAAGGTCTACGACTCTTCGAAATGGAGCCGGTTCGGGCTGAATCTTTGGACCGACGCAAGTGTCGTTGATCGAGAAATGAATTCAATGCTCAGATATATTCACAGAAACGACTAATATTCCTCCTTTTTTACCATTACACAGTGGAATTTGGTTCTCCTCTTTTTTTCTGCCAGTGACAATCTTTGCACTTTGAAAACTATCGCACAACTCTAAATTTTTTTTGACCGCTGGAAAAAAATCAAAATTTTTATTTTGATAAATTCCAGACAATAAAGTGTGTCAAATCGTTAAGTTTTATAACTAGCGCATTTAATGCTTTGCAAATATTTTTGGACATATCATGATTGTTTCTACTCGTCTTTCTTTGTTGCTGTTATAAAATATTGAACAGAAAAAAAATTCGAGATGTAACTTAAAGCGGGGATGAATCACAATAATTTTAAATATGTAATATCTTTAAAAAATCTTTCAAAGCATTATTATTATCCATAACGTGATATTGAAACATTCTCATATACATTTTTGAGAAAGTTTCATAATCTATAGAGAAATCAAGTTATTAATTGTAGAAACTCGATAGTTTTCGTAACTTTCTACAAGAATTCATGTTAAACATTGTAATATTTAAATTCAAATATCTTCATTATTAGACGTCGAAACTTCTTCAATTTTTTATATGTTTCAATATGACATTAACGAAAATTTATGCTTTTTTTCGAGAATATAATTTGGAAAATTGTTTACTTAATAATTTTATCTTTAGTTCATGTGTGCGAAAAAATATTATATATAAATGTTTGAACTACGTTAGTACTTCCTTAAGGTATAGGAGTCGCACAAAGTCGTATTCAAAAATTTAGACGTACATGTGAACTAAATGTAAAATCATCGTTTCTAACAGAATTTATTTGCATTTGACAAAAATCTTTTTTAGCATCACTTTAAAATGTTACAAAAATCAAAAAAGGCTTTAAGGGGTATAGTAATCGAGACAATCAAGTAGTTCCACTCAATTATATATAAATTATTTTGATATCAATGGTCTTAAAAACATCTTAAGCATTCTGAAATAACACTAAATTTAATTCTAAGAGATTTTATCATATATAAAACTTCAAATAGCAAGTTTTCCACAGTTTTTCATATAAATCTTTAAAAAAATGTTATCGTTATTTCCATAATTACCTATAGCAAGTACGAATTTGTAATAACCTTGGATTTATAGTATGCTCTTGTTCAATGAATTTAAATAAATATTCTTTAATAAACTATGTAGCTCACAAGCTACGCCGTATACTTAATAAAAAAACTGATGAAAAAAAAACTTTGAATTTTATTGTATCGATCACCTTTAAAGAATATCGAAAAAAAACGGCGATAAGAGAGAAAAGAGTTTCAGTTGAGAATTATTTCTAACGTTATTTTCACTAATGGAAAAAAAACGTCGTCATCGTTCTGTATATACGCCAATGCGTCACTGAGGCCCCTGAGTACACATTATTGAGAGAATAACGCGTGCTCAAGGCTAAAACTTACAAAATTTTTTATCTTATACGTGTGCAAGAGATACTCGACATTCCGTTATTCGCAATTTCCATTTAGCTTTTCTTACTTTTCATTTTTTCAATTTTACTCTTCAGTTTGATATCATATAATTGTGGTTTTTTTTGTTGCAGGATTTTTCTTCTCACACACGAATGATGAATGTAAATCAAGCTCTGCTATACAGATGGCTCGATGAAAAATTGCTCGATCGGTTGTGATATTCGTAAACGATTTGTGGTAAGAGACGTAAGGTTTATTTCCGTCGACGATAATAAGGAACAGGTATATCGGCGGAGACTCGAGTGGATTGGTAATGCGTGCAGCAAAGGACCATTCATGCCGCTTGGAACATCCAAAGACCTGTTTCCGCTCGCATGAAGAAAAAAAAATCTAAATTACTGGCAAAAAGGAGGGAAGAGGATGAGGATAGAAAAAAAAACGAGTACAACTCCCGCCGGCGTATTTTGCCCTGCCCATTTCCTCGCGAGTCTTTATTCACGCTTTTGCCGGAGTGTGTATCAGCACCTCGGAGATGCCGCGAGAAAATCTCCAAGGAGGATGGGCACTCGCTGCATATCCAATTGAAAAATTCCATCGAGAATGATTTAACGACCGGTTAATGAACTTGCAAATAAATTTTCCGATATTTTCGTAGAAAATTAATACTTTATCTCACTTTATCAAAAGTCTAGTCGTTTATATTAAAATAAAAATTGCAAAAATATATATATATTTAAGGTATTTAATTTCTTTGAAATGTGTGCACATTGCACATACCTTAGCAAATTATGGGACACTTTATGAAATTGTTGGCAAAGTTATGAGTTATTTTTGAAAATTTAAACAACTTTTGTTCAAAACTTTATAAGATGAAAAATTAAAGAAGTTGAAAAATTTGATCATCGATTTCATTGGAAAATTAAGAAAAGATTAAAAAATTATTAACTACTTGACTTGACTACATTTTGTACATAAAATTTATATATAATTTATAATTATTATATACAATAATTTTTAACTACGTATATTATATACAAATTTTATATATAATTTATACATATAAAAATAGTTAAGTCAAGATATAATTTTTGCGTAAAGAGTTTTAGATCTAAGAAGTCAAAAATAAATTTAGGATAACGAAAATGGAGACTCGAAGAAAAATTTGGACATCGGTGTGTGCAACTCGAGGAGTGAGAGAGGGTTGTAAAATGTAGGACGACCACGTGATGGACAACCGTGCAGTCTTCGAAAAATATTATTGTCTTCGGAAAAGGAGGACGCCCTGGCAAATTCAGCAGACTTCACAACCGAGTCTTCGATTCCCTAATATAATATTTTATGTCAGGGTCATTCGGAAGTTTGGTCCGTTTTCGGCAGCCAACTCTACCATGCGGCGCGTTCGCGCGACAAAAAGTCCATAAAAAAGGGTTTTTACGTTTTTTAGGGAGCTACGGAGCAATTACCGAGCATTCGTAAACTAGCCGAGGTCTATAAAAAACTTTGGCCAAAAAAAACCGCCGATTCCGTTACGGACAGTAGGCAAGGCTTAAAAAAAATGTTCCAGCAGTACGTCAATTTCCACAACACAGGGTAAAAAGGAAAATCCCCGAAAAGAAATTTTTCGGACGCATCGATTTTTTTTTATTGCGCCACATGAGGAGACAGCTAGGGCGGTGTTTTATTGCTTTTTTCGACTTTTTTCCACGACGCAGAGCATCTCTGTTAGGTAAATACGACTAAAGAGTTGTCGCTCGTAAAATCGAAAACTAGACCCGTGCGAGAAGCTTCAAAAACGTGCTCATTTTCTCATCTTTTCACTTTCATGCTCCCACACTCTCTTTCTCTCCCTGTCCATACTTTGTATTTAAATGCCAGAAAAGTCGCAATAAAGTTTGATACGTGGAAAATCCTTCCTAAAGGATAATCCACGCCCAAGAGAAAATTTATACCGAAATATAAATAATAAAGAGAAAAAATAAAAAATTTGAACCTCTATACATATGCAGCATAGCGTTTCTCTCTCCATCGACAATAATATTTATTAAAAGTCTCTCTGTATAATGTGTTAACGTACATACAATTTTTTAATAATGTTAAAAATCTGATTATCGAAAAGATTTTTTTATTTAAAAGTTCTTATGTGTGAATAATTTTTTAATGATATATATTAAAAATCGAGAAAACAACTGTTGAGCACTTTCACCACATCCGGTGTTTTTTTTTTCATGATATATGAGAGAGAGGAACGAAAATTGTAATTCAATCGATCTGGGGGATCTCGCGGTACGAAAGGATCGAAGTCCTTCGAGTTTGTACCTTTGTCCGTAACTATTGAGAATCGTGTATGGAATATAAGGAAAGCAGCCGAAAGGGAGCGAGACAGAGAGAGAAGAAATAAAATGAGAGAGCGAGTGAGAAAAAGGCAAAAGGACAAAGTGAAGAGGAAGATTCATTTTTCTTTTGCCTCGCCCAGCACGAGGCTAAAGGGCCTTTAGGGATAAGCGTGGGAGAGCTGGACAGGTGGGACGATCTATACCCACTCCAGACCTCTCCTATGGGGTCTCTCTCTCCCTCTCTCTCTCTCTCTCTCTTTCTCTCTTTCTCTCCTTCACCTTTTTATACTCGCGAGCATGTACAACTCGTCCTCGCGTATGCATCCTCGATACATATTCGTGTGTGCCATCGAGCGAGATTTTCCTTTCCCTTTTCGCCAAAGGAGCGCGATCGCGCGGGACACCTTGTGGGAAAAACGTATCGATATTTCTAACGAATCGTCCGGCGGATGTTCAAGTCTCGCCGAGGAAAAGAGGAAAAGAAAAAATAGTATCCGCTCACCTAAACAAAGATCGACATTCATCATCCTTCATCGCCAAAGCTTTTTTTTTCTCTCTCGACGTGTTCCTCCGATCCTGGCTTTTTTTTATACGTTTCCTGTCTCATCGAAGTGAAATAATTTTTAGTCTCGAATCGTCAATCGTTCGATATATTTCTTGTTTATCAATCTTGCTTGTCGCGATGAAAAAAAAATTGTCCGTGGTCGAAATGAGCTGATGGGTACTAGACAGAATAAATTGAATGCCTGTCGACGTTACTGTAAAAAGATCGACGGAATGCGTCGTCGTCATCGATTGCGACGTACACTCTGGAACAACTTTGTGTGTTGTCTGGAAGAAAGATGACGGATTAAATGATCGTATGTATACTCTCGCATACGTGATGAGGAAGATAACGGTGAGCACGAGATTCGATCATCATCGAATACCTTATTCATCCAATACATCGACTCTATACAATTTCGTCACACTTAATGACAGGAAAATGCGTCTTGCCCTTGAATTCAACAACATTTTTTGCTTCCACATTCATAATATGAATGAAGCATCGTAATCGATTAAAATAGAGCGATGAGTAAAAGATTTTTTGATATAGCAAACCAAAAAGACTTTGAAATATCAAATATATATTGTACTTGTTATAAAAATTGAATGAATAAAAAAATGTTTCGCTCTTTATTGAGTTTAAAAGGTAGTTTTGAAAAATGTTCATATTTCGTCGAAAAATGAGACTTTGCTTTCCAAATATTATTCCTAACCCCGTTCAACCATTCAGCATTCATCGGGCATCAATTATTTGCATTGGCCAAGAAATGATGAGGCTTCGTTATGCTGTAAATTACTTTTACTATGCATAAATTATTAAACTATAGAATAAACTTCGTGGGATGGGCGTGTTTCCAGTCTTCAATGCTTATATCCCTTTGTTTCTTTTTGTTTGGAGGTCAGCTCCGGTTAACCCTGCGTCTTTATCTGTCCGGTTCATCCACTCGGGTGTCATAATAAGCTGTACTTATTCTTCTCCGTTCCCACCCTTTACCATACAATGGCTTTGTGCGAAAAGGTGTCGTCTGCAAAAAGAGTTTTATTCTGCCTCGAAGACGTCCAAAATTTTCCTGTACAATGTACAGCGATTCGTTTAAAAGGCACTTTCTGTCAAAATAAAAGGATTTGTGTAAAGAATAAGCTTTTGGTCATCCTACATTGTTTGACAACAAAAACAATCGTCTTTGATCCACTATATTTTTCTAGTGTATATTTTTACCTTTTGTATATTTTATTTCTATTTGTTTAAAATTTAATTTTTCAAAGTTACATATATTTTAATTTAATATACCAATTATGATATTTTCAAGAGAAATGGAATATTTGCGGGTCGAAAATAAAAGAATCGTATCCAGAACAGATATAAAATGTGTGGAGGAGAGGTTTTGGAAAATATCGGAGCAGTAGACCTACTGGCCAAGTTATTTGGGTAGACGAGAATAGGAGACGACCCACATCTGAATATATTATATTGACAGAGAGTCAACTGGGAAAGGGAGCAAAGTGTTTAAAAGCGCCTCACATGCGTTGTTTCGATAGTCCTTTTTCAAACAGAATGTATGCAAAAAGAGACAGGAAAGTGACACTTCCGTCTGAACGAATATTCGTCGTCTGGGAGAGACAGCGAGAGGAGAGAGGGAGAAGAAAATTTCTCACGAAATTGATCTCGTTTCGGAAATAGTTCTTGGGCCTTTGAAAGGCGCGGTTCGTTCGAAAGAATTGGCTCGCTCACCCCCGCGTATTGGCGCTTTGGAAAAAGAACGAAGGGGTAGAGAAATACCTGCTAGGTGCTCGCTCAATCGCGAGAATCTCCTATTCAATATATTCACCATCTTTTTCCGTTCTTCCCTCTCTCGAGCCGCACCCTTTCGCCGGATTTCACACGCTGCAAGAATCCGCGTGGCCATCCGAGAAATCTTTTTCCATTCGACGTTAAAATTCGATCCCCCATTCTTCCCTCTCTCTTTCCGCCACACACATAAATATCGATCGTGTCTCTCTCCACAGCGAGCATTATTTTCCTTTCATCTCGTAAACTCTTGTATGCACATTCAGAAAATGCGTGACGCACACGAAACTTCGCACGAGGTGAGAAATACACGTATCTGTAATCCAAATTTCTGCTTTTCGATCAAATCCCTTTCCATGTGCGTTTTATTCCCATGACCCTCAACTTTACTCTTCCTTCTGCGTTTGCAAGCACGAAATGTTTAGGCGTCGAGCGTCATTACGGAATTTTTTTCGTATCGAGCGACACGTGAAAATACCCTGTGAAAAATTATACTCGTTTTTTTCAACGTATTTTATGAATTATTTAAAGGGAAATAAATAGTGCAAAGAAAAAGGAAAATAAGTCGGCAAGTCGCGGCATTATAGCCGGCGAGCGAGATTTATCTGGGCGTTGAAAATCGATTATCCGCGAGAGCGATTTTTTGTTCCAGCGAGTTTTCGACTTCATTAAATCCCGTATCGTGAATTCTCTAAATCCGCGTCGCTATCTTAACGCTTTTAAAATCTTCCACGGTCGACTCCGAGCCGCGATCGGGATTATTTTATCAGTTGAACGGGGGGGGGAGATCGAGCGTCGGTTAATTGAATGCTGTGACTGCTTCTGTTTTTTTTTTCTACGCGTCCCATCACTATATAATAACCACCCTCTTGATAAAATTTTTTTTAAATCGTGGATGATAAACATGTTTCACGATATATCGTGGAATTAGCGCGCGAGGATGAAAAATTCATGAGAGATGGAATAATTTGCGGAGATAAGCGGCAAAATGCTGGGGGATCGATAGATCGATCGATCGAAATGGAATTGGTCTCTATTCGCCGCAGCCGCCGCCGCCGAGCGAGATGTTTTCTCCGGATGGCGTGCGGCGAACTTATAGTGATATGGTGCGGCGATGACGATATGGGTGTACGTACGCGACCGTCGGTCGTGGAGCCCGGTGTCCTTGGACGAAGCTCGCGGATCGGCGGCCACAGGCAGTCAATGACCTAACATTCTTACATTCACGCACACGCTTGTACTCGTGTATTCGTCGTGCGAGAGCACCGACGCCATCATCTCTTGGCCGCTGTTGCTCATTCGCTTCTACCTTCGCGGTTCGCTTCGCTTCGGTTCGCTTTGCCAGGCTTTTATAGATATAAAAGTCCAGAACAGCATCAGCTCGACGAAACGCTTCGCTGCTGTTCCTCCTCTCCTCATCTCTCTCTCTCTCTCTCTCTCATTATTCTTCTTCGTCTTATTCTTCGTAGTCTCGCCATACACTTCGTCGGAGTTACTTTTCCTCACGCCTAGCTAATTCCGAAACGCTCCAATGAGCTCCAACACCTTTTTTTTCACGAGAACAAGAGACGGGGGATATAAATTTAGAAGCACCGAGATAAATCTTTTCTTTTCGTGTGTCTCTCAAGACACTGGATTTTGCACAAAAATTATATGAGAAGAATATTTTCATCGAATTCTATTTTATTTTACGCAAGTAATCGTTTGTAAGCTATTGTATATGTATATGTACTATATATCTGTATATACGAAAAAATATATACTGCTTTTCGAAATTATTTCTGAACCGCTGTGAACTAATAAAATTATGAAAATTCAACAATATCCCTCTTCTTGGAAAGAACAATAACAGGCTTTTTAAATCCTTTGGGACCGAGCCTCGAGTCGTGACCTCATCTCTCGTGTTATATTGTCATCGCTTTCGTTCGGGAAGACGTAATCTGCTAATCCTTCGAAATGCGAGTTATTGCACGGGAAAATATTTATGAGAGGTCATAATAATGTATACACAGAGTCTTAGAAGAGTAAAAGTCTTTCTCAGGCCCGAAGGGTTTTTCAGCACAGCGGAATCGTGGCAAGATTTACTCCAGTTATATTTCTGTACCAACCGCCACAAGAATATACGGATATATAAGAGAAAAGTATGAGCAAAACAGAGAGAGAGACAGAGAGAGAGAGAAAATATTGCAATGGAGATAATTGGCAGTACAGAACTTTGCAGCCTCGAAAAATATTCTGAAAAGCGTCAACAAATTAAAGGAGCCGTCACTGAAAATAAGAATGACTGCAAAATGAGTTGAAAAAATTTACAAGATTTGCGAAAATAAAAGAATCGAGAAAAGACGACTCGCCGAGTGACTGGCACGAACGAGAATTTTGTTTGTTCCTTCAATTTTGACGATCGCTTCGTGCGAACCCGGGAGGAACATTTTCGGATTGTGTGCATATTATAATTTGGCGAAAGAACACGCGAGCAAGAGCAAATAAAACGCTAATCTCATCACGTCACCGGTTAACTGTAGTTTTTCAAGTAAAACCATTTTTTTAATTATAAATATTCGTTTTAACATTTCGTATCGGTATATACGCATATAAAACATACTGTTCAATGTTAATGAGTTTTTTTTAAGTGTATATAGTCAATTTTATCTTTTTGTTCCACTTTTTGTCCTAAATACACAGAGATTATAGAGAATTATTCCTATAATTTTCTCTCAATATTTCAAATAAAATATATTCTTTTATTTTTATGATTAACTATATATAATCTATCTTTGTTATTGCAATATTCAGTTGACCATATAATACGCATTACATAAAAAATACTTTGTATTTTTGCACTAAATTCATTTAATAAAGCTTTAAAATATTCTCAGTTGTACGATCAAATAACTAAATTTTCTATACTTTCATAGAATTTTCTGAAGTTTTGTATCGAAGTACATATATATATATATATTAATGCAACTTCAAATGCTCATATTTGAAGAGCTCATATTTGAAGAGCACCGGTCCGGTGAAATAACTTTTTATTATTTTTTATTTTGTGGGGGAAGCTAAAATGCACTGTATTTCGTTCATACAATTATAGGGGGTTGATGAACGTGACCTTGAGGATTATTTAAAAAATAATATATATATATACTTTCTGCGTCAAGGAAGATTTCGCTCGAAATCGTAACTCATCGCCCCGCCGATGAAGGATTATACACGCCGGAGAGCTCTGAAATATATTTTGAGTACTCGACTAATTATGGATAATGCACATATTTTACAGCGCACAGTAAAAATAAAGAGAGAGAGAGAGAAAGAGCAAAGGGAGCGGAGCCATTTTATGGGCGAAGGGTGCGAAGCTCGCTCGGACGATTTTCCCAGCCGAATAAGCGGTAATATACTTGTACGAGTAAGGTCGAATGAGAACGATGAGAAGAAGAAATGGACGAAGGGGACGACATGCACAGACGATGAAGAAGAAAAAGAAAAGCCGGTGTAACGAGCCCAGGAGTCGTCGAGACGAAGAAGACGAGGACGAGCCAAGTGCGTGTGGATTTACCGTTCGCGGAACGTCCCAACCTGACGCCTTATTCTCTCTCTCTCTCTTTCATTTTTCTCCTCTCCCTTCGATCCTATCCTGCGACTTTTTTGCCGCTATCCTGCCTCGCTGAAGCGGTTGCAGCGCCGCGACGATTCTCCAAGTATCACCGCGTGAGATCGTTTAATATCCTGAAGGAAAAAAGGATCATCGCCTCCGCGCGTACGCGCGAAAGTCGAGAATAATCCCGGAGGGAATGAATTCTCGAAACAGAGGTATTATTTATCATAAAAAGACCAAAAAAAAAACAAAAAACTACAAACAAGCCGATTTATCTTGAAACATTAAAAAAACCAAAGAAATATATCGTATTTTAAAAAATGAGAGTTAAAAATGAAGCGTGTGCGTATATCTTTTGGAATTTTCGTACATATACACGTGTATCGCGAGGAGGAAGGAATAAAAGCCGGCAACTCCCGTAATAAAGATATAATAATGACATTTTTTCATTTTATTTTGGCGGACTCGGGGTAATACGCGGGCTGCCGATGAGGTGGATTCCGATCGGGCGGCGAGCGGAGAAGCGCGAGAACAAGCCGCGAGAGGAGAAAAAGAGAGAGAGAGAGAGAGAGAGAGAGAGAGAGAGCAAAACTCGTCGAGGCGTCGCATCGTCGACGATGGCCTTGACCGTTCTCCAGTCCAGGCTCTTAGCCAAGAACTCTGGCCAACATACAGAGACGCATGCACGGGGGGCATATACGGCGCGGGTTTTTAAGACGCGTATGTATACGTGTGCACGAAGACGACGACGACGAGGACGGACGAGAGTCGCGATATAATGCCCGTGTGCAGCAGTACTCGCGATTGCATACGCACGCGCGCGAGCTCGGTATCGAACTCACCGTGTGTCCCCGGTACATGCACGAGAGAAGTCCCTCCTCGCGAAATTCTCGCGCAACGAAAGCCCCGACTCCTGCGCCAACGCGCTATCGCCAACAGCGATCGCCTGAATTTTTCCAACCTCCCGCTTGAGTATTTATCATTCCCGTCTTTCCCATTACTCTATTCCTCGTCCTTTTTCCTCCCCGATCCACGATTTGCGATCTGAATTTTCCATCCCGGAAAAACAGTTAACATATATTCGCTGAAATAATAAATAAACGTGTTTGTATTTGTTCGAAAAAGGTATAGACTATAGGGCGAGGCCAGTTGAGCTCATTTTCATGTAATTTTTAGCCTAATCATTTTTTAAACAAACGTCAGGCTGACTTGCCATCTCTAGTCCTTTTAATGCATAAAATATATACGTGGTATTTTCTTCTCAATAATCTTATATGGCAAACAATAAAACTAGAAACCTGTTTTAGAAGTTATATTTTCAAGAAAGTTCCGGGTTTTTCTCAATAATAAACATACATATAGTTGCATATAAAACTATTTTTTTAAATTGCATAATTTATGAAATATATATGTTCACGATCATAGAATTAATTAGACGCACTTTAAATGGTATACTTATATAATAATAAAAAACCAACGGTAGGTAGACAAAATGTGTAAGATAATCTGATAAGGACTTCAATGATCATTTTTTAATTATTTAATCTTATTTTAATTACAATCTTTAGCAATATAAAGTTAATAATTAGAAATGAAAAGAGAAAATTATGAAATATTCAGCATAAGCATGGTCAGACTTGAAACCGTACATCCAATTAAAATGGAAAGTTTGATAAAGTTTTTAAATTGCCAACAGCAAATTAATAATCGATAGGAATCCCTTTAAAATATTGCTTAGAATTTCTGAAATATTTGCATAGATATTCTTTAATGTCGTATTAAATCGTGTAAAATTTTCTAAAACTTTATCACCTGATGGAAAGAAATTACGGTATTGGAACGTTGAAGACAAGAGCTCATCATGTTAATTTTTAAAATTATTGTATAAAATCTCCTTATAATTCTGCACACATAATTTGACCATAATGCTATATATCATGGAAATTTGTGAAAATTTTACTAAAATTCTGTTCCAAAAACCATTTAAAAAAGTTATATGATTTAAAGAAACGTGATATTTCGACAAAGTTATACCTTTAACCTGTATTTGTCTTCAAGTTTTTGAAATCCCATCATTTTCTATATATAGCAAATGATCTAAAAATAATAATAGACACTTAAGCCATCAGAGACAGATGCATGTACGCGCAATGTAAAAAAAAATATATACTGATCTGTTTCAATAACGAAATTAATATTTGAAACTCGAGGCTTTGATAAAAATAGAGCGCACAGATGCAACTAATAAAAAAATGAGTATCTCTTTTAGCGGAAAAGCTTCGGTGTTTTTTTCAAAAAGCCAAAATATATATATAGGAATTCCATGGATTCGAGCCAATAAAGATATGATAGAGAAAAAAAAGACTCTCTTCGTACGCGGAGGCCGAGTTTCGTGCAGAGTGACCTCTCTCTTTTTTTCCTCTTTTCCTTCCCTTCGTCTTTCTCTGCTGGGTACTCGCGCGTACGGGTAAAGCGGAGAGGAATGCAAAACGGGCGTGGCACGCGGTGCAAGCGTCTTACTGACTCACATGCAGTTCTGCGCTCTCGGCAGTAGTAAACGACCGTCGACACGAAATAAATGTGCATTTTCACGCACACGTCTGCATTTATATTTTTATATCAAACGATAAATAAATAAAATAAAATATATACTTCTCATGAACAGTAATAATATAGAAATAATAACAATAGTTATGGAGCAACGGAAAACTGTCGGACGAATGAAAATACTGCGACTCTGCGTACGCTAAAATGAATCTTTGCATTTTCAATTAGCACTTTTTGCACATAATTCGACGAGAGTAGACACTTTATGTGAAATATAAATGTATTAAACGACCCTTTTTGTAGAAAATCATTTGAATATCTTCATTTTTGATTAAGGTCATGTCCACTGAATACCGGTATTCAGTAGTCAATTAGCTATATCTTGTAGATAACACTTCTGAATATTATCTAAATATACTTAATATATTCTCAATAATTGATTATTTAATATTTTTTAATAATTTAAGATGTTCTGCAGTTAATTCGTAATAAATATACAATACAGCGCCAAAAGATAAATATTTCGTTGAAACTTTGATAGTTGAAAGTGGTATGGACAGTTTTATAAAAAATTAACATCAAGTTTCTTTTTACAATTTAACCAAATAAATATGGCTTGCGTTCCTCCATAAATAACCTTCTTGATAAAATAGTACATTTTGAAACGAAACTTTTCATTTTAATAGTTGGTAGTCAATTGAATAAAAATTTCTTTTAAATTATTATTGTATACAGTTTCATTATAACCCTACAACATATTGAAATTAAGAATTATTATATAGAATAACATTTAGAATTATATAATATGGTAATATTGTATCCGACACACTTTATTGTATTTAAAAATTTTTCCTTTTTAACTCACATTGAGGCACAACTTTCTGAAAACCTTTTTTTTTAATAAAACTTATTATTTTTTGAAATATATATTCAAAGGAGAAATATTTTTAACTTCAAAGATTAGTTTATTTACACTAAAACCTACAAAAAAATGTATTTCCTATTATAAAAATCTTTTTATGATTTCTTAATATCAAAGTGTAATAACTTGATCGATTTTAAAGTATATACGTAACTTTAATTGAAAGTCAACCCGAAACCTTTTTGTGCAAGAAATTCTTAAAACTGATCGAAGAATCTTCGATTATAACCGCATATGAAGATTCTTCAATCAACAGCAATTTATATCTCCCGCGATCTATGAATATATAAATTAATGAATAGAAGCGAGGTATTTAATATTATCACGGATGGATGAAGCGAGTGGATGAGGGATTATAATCGCCAGCTCAATTAATTTATAACCGTCGGAAAATATTCTACCGGAAATAGCCGGGAGAATACGACTTTATTGAAAAATCGAGAAAATATAATGTTGACGCGTCTGGGTTGGGGTGTGCGCGAGGATAAAATAGAATATTCAGCAGGGCGACTACCGTCTGGCCGTATATATACCTGCGGACTCCTCGCGCGTTCGTTCCGCGCAAAGTCGAAACTATTGCTATAACCCAGATCGTGTTTTCCACCTCTTGCGGATCATATTATATATTCGTGCGTCCATATACGTATACGTAACTTGTACAGACCGAGGAGCCTTGATCTTGAGATCACGTTTACGGCGAATGATCCGAAGCCCGCCGAGAGAAAGAGAGAGAGAGAGAGAGAGAGAGAGAGAGAAAGAGTGAGAGCTCGTATACGTGCGATCCGTCGCACACGAACGAGCGAGCATCAGGAAAAAAAAATTCAATAAACAAATTTCTCCGTATCTCGATCTGTTTTCGTGAGAAATTGTATAAAAATATCCGCTGCGCCATTTTCATTTTGTATCTCGCGTTCCTTATTTATCATATTATTGTGCGCGGAACGAATTTTCATATCTGATAGCGGTCACATTCGTTATATTCTCTCTGCTTTATCTTCCGCGAAAGGAGGCCCCGGGAGCGCTAAGCCGTTTTTCAGTTCTCACTGTCTAAAATAATCGATGAAATTTTCGTTTAGAAACTTATTATCGCGTAATGTCTTATTTATCCTCAGAAATCGCGGTTTCATCGGATACTCAACTGAAGCTTTTTTTTTAGTCGATTTATGCGTAACCCGAGTTTCGAACTGTTTCTCAATCTCGCCTTGGCATCGTTCATTTTTTTCAGATCTTTGGTCTGTCTAATTCATCGCGCTGAGCATATTTTTTCGTTTCGTCTGCGCGGATCGACGAGAAACTTTCGGCTAATGTGTTTCAACCAATTTTTTTTTCGTTTCGATAGGTCGTTAATGAAGTCCTGATGAATTTATTAAATTGCTCGACTGACAAGTACACAAAAAAACCGATAATATCGTTCCCCCGTGTGAATTTACATATTTTATAATTTCAAGATGAAAATGGAGGCGAGAGACTCGAGTCTCAGCCCGATGATGGCTGAAAGTATTACCGCAGCGCGGAACGTGACCGTGAATTATTTTATTCATGCCAAAGTGTTGGATATCGAACGAGAATATCAGGTTCACGGTCAAGAAAGGATTCGTAATCTTTTCCATTCGTTTCCCGCCGCTGCGGATGGAATTGCAATTGCATATGGAATCGAAAGCTCATCTCGTTATTTCCGCGAGCATCTCGCAAATCCGATAACGATATGATATTTCGCTCTAATACCGAATTCCGGGAAATTATACGCGAGAAATGATTGTATCTCTCGAGTCAGGTTCGCGGATATTTTGCAAAAATCATCGTGCTCCAAATTGCGAGTGCCCATGCTAATATAAAATTGCTGAAAAAAAGAGAAATGCGATGCGCGAATGTTTTATGGCTGAGAAAAATTCGAAATGAAAATAGCACGACGAAAACTGGTAAGAAACCGACGATGATTATTATTCGAGTTCAATGAAGTGTCAGGCGAACGAGCTCACAGGACACTTGTTTACTCGGACAAACTTGGCCCCGTTTTCGGTCGTCCACCTTCCCACTAATTCGCTTCACTCCTTCGAGCCTCGCTTCTTGCCCCGCATTGTTTAGCGACGAGAACGTTTCACTGTGTTTTCGCAACAATTTTTTTTTTTCATACTTTCAGCCGAGGATCCAATATACACACGCAGCGAATGACAAGAAAAAAACAAACGAAAAGCTCAAATTTGCGTCTCACTTTCGGTAAATGTAAAAAATCACATGAATAATTTATTCGCTAATGAGCAACAAAAAATTGTCCAAGGAAAAATTTAAAAAAAATGTCCCCAATCAATTTTGACAAGTTCTGAATAATAAATCGTTACCATGTTCGTTCTCGGAACGACGAAAAATAAAATAAACGTAGCACAAACGACACCTACTCGAGTCTACAAAAAGTGGAGTTTTGGGGCTATAGTGTGGACTGATTATTTGTGTCTCATCGAAATCGACGAATTGAACAAAACGTGACCAACAAAAAAAAAACCTTTTCGAACTCGTGATATTTTTTGCGTACGTAAAACGTCAGGGAAAGACAATAAACTATAAAATCGTTACAATGAGCTTCGACGCTCGTCTGGAATGTTTTTTGGCAATGTCGCAAAAAAAACAATAAAAAAATAACATTGGGAATAATGGCAGCGCAGTTACAAAGTCTGCTCATTATTATTGTAAGCTTTCATCGATATTGTTGCACTAAAATTGAGGCTAATTACTCGATAATTTCTCGTAACTTCGTATTTTCGACAAAACTTTTTTTTCAATATTATTACTGCTTTGTGATAAAACATATTCAAGTTCAAAGAATATTGAAGAACGTGACTGCATGGATTTTGTAAAAATTTCAATAAAGCGAGTAACATGGGCGAGCCCACAAAGATCTATTAAAAATTCCATTATTAAAAATTCATAATTCTGACGTACCAGGGATTTTATGTAAACGAATACATAAGTGACAGATTCTATAATCATTAGCTTAATGTCCTTGACTTTAAAGAAATATATGATTCCGCTATTATATTATAGTACATATTATATATTATATAATATTATATTATAGTACAATAGAATACTTTTTTACTATATCGATTCAATATAAGTTTGATTTTAGTGATGTAAAAAATACTAAAAAATGGAGACGAAATTCATACAACATATAATAACGATAATTTACAAAATTATAACGTTTTATAAAGTTTTTCCATGTTTTTACAAGATTAAAAAATCAATATATTCTATACGATTAAAAAAATGTTTCACACCTTATTATTTATCATATTCTTTTTCCTTATTTTTATTTCATTGCACGTGAGTGAAAAATTATCGTGTAGAATTTAACATCCTGTCAAGCAATGTTTTGTAATTGTTATGAATGTTTACTTGAATCAGATGCGTCGGAAGGCTCGTTATTTTTCGATAAATGGAATAAGCGTTCGAGAGTCTCGTGTTATGATAATGCACTTTACGATGACGCTGCTAAAATCGTGCCTCCGCAGCCTTGGCAACCAAATTTTATTATTGTTCTTGAATTATGCATCCCAATCGTTCATATTTGTATCGATGATTAGGATGACGAACAAAAAATGTTTAAAAAAAATAAAGAGCAATACGATACATATTACTTCAAGGTTTACATACTGATGATAAATCTTAATTAAAAATTACCTTCATTTTAAATAATCTTTTGTAGAAAATGATTGAATCACAATTAATTTATGTATAATACATGTTCTGTTGATAAACTGTACACTATATTCTATATTCTATAATTTCAAAGTTTCGTCAACGAAAATAATATGGATTAAAATTCATTATAAATTTGTATACATCAGTCGAGATTGTATTGAAAAAATTCAACGCCAATCGGGTCATTTTTCCTTTATTTATTTATATATTTTTTGGTAAAATAAAATAACCTCGAGAGATGCAGAAGTCAAAGACCCCACTGGTATTCCAGTTAAACACGCAACGCACCTGGTTACTTCTTTCCTCTATTTTCTTCCCGTCTATATACAGCGATGTTGAAGAAAATCTATGAAAAGGTTAACGAACATTCGTCACGACAGGAGTACATTAGAACCTTGATTCTGGCAACTCATCACGGTGCCGGAATGAGGTTCATCGACCGAAGGATGAGCGACGTGTAAAGGTCCAAGTCCTTAATATAAATCCCCGAGACGCCGCGGTAAAGAATAAAAAACGACAGTGTGGTGAGCACAAGTCGGGGAAAACGATACGAACGAGCGAAAATTAACGAAAACAAGCGCGCTCTATCCCCGACGCGGAGAATCGTGATCGTACGATTTGCACGAAGGATTTAAAAGTTCCCAAGGTGATCCACTGACCAGTGTTCCATTAAAAAACCGTGCCGAATAAGTTTTTTTTTTCAAGGCGATGAAAATTTCTCGAAAAACCGGGTGGATGAATAAAGTGGCGCGTGGAATTTGAATTTCTAATATATTTCGAGCGCGGCGATCCCCCGATGGGAATGCAGAGAGCCGCGCTCGTAAAGAGCGAATTCGCGAGTCGTAAAATCGTTTGATATCGCTTGGGGGAAAAAAAAAGAGGGGAACTCGCTCGAGTGCAGCCGCAATCGGCGCGGGGTTTCACAATATAGTACAGCGTTCTCGGTCTATGAAAAGATCGCGGCGTGGATAGCAAGATGGCGGATATACGCGGAGAGCCTCGTGGCATGGAATCTGATATTACCTCACCGCGAGCGTTCTCGTAGCCGTGGCAGTGACAGTGGCCGCCTCCCCTTCCCCCTCGTGCTAAAACTCCCGTCCGTACACAGCCATCAGCATGAAAACGCGGCGGCGTTCTCTCGCCTCGCTTATTCATTCTTATTTTTCCTCTCTTTCTCTCTCTCTTCTCATAATAATTCTCTCTCTCTCTCTCTCACTCTCTGCTTTTCTGCCATCGTATACTCTCTTTTCTTCGTACAATGGCGCGCCGATATTCAACCTTCCTCGGCCCCTTCTCCTTCGCGGGAGACTCGCGGGTCCAACCTCCGCGAGCTCCGCGCAACTCCGCGAGAACGAGTCGCGTCGTCGTCCCGATCGCGCGACCCCCTTCGACTTCTCATCGCGCTCTCTTCCTCGCTGCGCGTCGACACTTTTTGCGTCTCGCGTCGAGCCTCTTTCGAGATTTTCACACCCGTTTACATACTACAATAAAATATATATTCCTCGATTGCGAAAAGCTCTCAATCCCATCTCCGATTTCAGATTTATTTCAGAATGATTCTACGTTTTTTAAAATATCGTATATATATATATATACATGTGCATGGAACGAAACACCTCCGGATCTGACGAGATTCCGAGAGCTGGCAAGAAAAATGCGCGTTTGAGCAAAATGGCCGCGCGACTCGGCAAAATGTCCTCGGCGGCGTTCTCGCGACGTGGCTCTGCGGACGAGATGAATATAACGCGCGAGAGATATACACGATATATTTTCCTATGTAGAGCTCGAATAAAAAGTATAGTTTTTATGATAAAACATGCAATCGCGAATATTTTCTTCGAGTTCTCGAGAGAGTGCGAGTTGTAGGAAAATATTCTGGGGAAACGCGATAAAATGGGATGAGGAGGGCTTGAAAAAGGTTCAAATAAGTCTGCGTTCTCACTGGTGGTGGCGTTAGCGACGAGCTGATGGTGCCCGAACGATGCGAGGAAAGAGAATATAAGAAGCAGAGAGGAGGACGAGGAGTAGGCTCGGAGAGGGCGCGGGAGAAAACGTGCAGCCGAGATGCAGAGCAGGATAGAAGCGAGCCTGGGACGTGAGAGGAAAAAGGAGGGGAAGTTAGGAGGAGGAGGAGGAGAGGGAGATGAGGAGGAATAGCCGAAGAAACGCGGTGCGGAGAGGACAAGACACCGCGGCGTCAGGACGTTAACCTTTCGTTGCGCGGAACGCGCTCGCGAGAGTTTCTTTTTGCCGCTCTTCGCACGGCGACTTAACGTTTCTCCTCTCTCCTCTTTTCCTTTCCCTCTTCCTCGGCATTCGTGCCAGCGAGACGAAGAGCTCCGCTTGCGCTTCTCCTCGGCCGCCATTACACAATCCCGTAGCAAAGTACCGGGGCCGTCCGGTTCTCCGGCGGCCATCTTGGTACCCGTTCCCATTCGCGCATAGATGAGTCCCGGCTCTCTCTCTCTCTCTCTCTCTCGTGCACGTATAGCGACGCACCGACTCTCATATCCGCCAACGAAATATACTTTATCCCACTCTATGCCATATCTTGAATATGAATTAGGCCACGAATCGCTTCATTTTTCAAGGACGTCCACGCCGATATTCCATTTATATATACATTTATATTTTATACGTATATATATACTCCAATTTATCGTGTATGTATAAGAATATATGTCGCTCAACAATTTGTATTCTCGATTTTCAAATGTCTGTGGAATTTTTATTTTGAAGAAATACATATAGAAAAATTAAAATAATTTTTCACATTGTTGTAAAAAGAAATATATTAAAAAACGTTCAAGTGCGTATACAATAATAACTTATTATTTTAATAATTAAAATGAATATATATCAAATTCATTTGAATTTATTGATGTTTGAAGCAAAATGAAAATATTTGAAATTTTTTCTACCGTATATATGAAATCGTTGATGTGGTATAGCAGTATATGATTAAAATGTGGGTATATAGATGCACTTTTCAAGCCGTTGCCATTACTTTTGTTAACATCAAACAAATTCTTAACTTTGGTTTTTCACTGTAAAAAATCTGGTGTTAAAATGATGTTTATTTAATACCATATACATAGTCTATATATGTATAGTTTCCACCGTTTGGTGTCGAATGGCATGGTGTTAATAGATGTGGTTAAAAATGCTATGTTAAATCAGTATAAATAATTGACACCGCAATACAAACACCATTTAGTGCGTAAAATTAATGAAATAAAATACTATTCTTGCTAATACCATCCGGTATGCGAATAAAAAAGAGATACAGATTGAGCAACTCAATAATATAAAAAATATTTTGGAATAATGCAAGTTTCAATTTGTTTGTAAGGTTCATGCACATTATATGCAAGTTTTTTCCTAAACAATTCCATGTTAACAAGTTCGTAAAATATTTTTTTGTTTTTTTCTCTCTAAATACAGAGATTTACGCTGACATTTTTACGCTGATATTTTTTACAGTGTATGATATATTTAATGACAAAAATTTTTGCAATTAAAATTATTATTGGAAAGCTTGATATTAAAAAGATACGAACCACTACCACGAAAGTATTTTCATCATAGGATTTTTTGAGAGAAAAACATATATATATTTATTAATTTCATGATATTGTAAACTATTACATAAGGAAAATAACTAGACAAATAAAATTCCTTATTTTCTTTTGTGAGAAAATATCGTTTTAAAAATATAGAAAAAAAATGAATTAAAAAAAAGAAAACAGTGAAACGAAGAAAAAGGAAAAATCGTTTTCGAATGACTCGTGAGAGCGCGTTGCATTATCCTGGGACCTCTGAAGATTCTTTTTGTCTTTCCTCGAGGATATATATTTATAAAGTATTTTTCGCCATGCAGAATACAGCCCGAGGGGTATTGCACGGCTCGCGTTTCGCGATCGTACATTTTGTCGCTGGTTAGAGCATCCAAGGGTCTAATAATTCGCGAAGGAGTCTCGAGAAGGCAGCAAGAGACGATATAATGTCCGAGAGAGGAAGCAGCGCGCACGAATACTTTCGAGGAAAAATAGAGAGGTGCGCGTATAGGATATATACGAGAAGGATATATAATAATGTGTGTATTTTGTAAAAAAAATATAATGTAGGAACAGCTCGTAGTGAAGAAACTGCTTTTGGGTCTAGGTCTTTTCTCGGTGAACGTACATGCGAGGCTCGTGATCTTGAAACTCGATGGCGAGGGAAGCTGAGAGGAGGTCCGGAGCAATAATATCGATGAAGCTTTTGCGCCTACGCGCGTTGAAGGAAGGAGAGAGCCTCCTTCCTCGTTCGAAATGTCGTGAGAATAAGATAGAGAAGAAAATAAAAGAGAACAGAGAGAAAGGGAGAGACGAGTGTCTTACGAAAGAGTCGGACGTTCGGACAGAGCCGAAAATTCATTGTAAAGGTCGATGAACTCTGTATACGAACTCGAGAACGAAAGAAAAAGAGAGGGGAAAAAGGAGCTACGATGAACTCTCTCTCTCGTCTATACGTGGATAGAGTTTTAAGGGGAAAAAATACATGCACGCACACCTCTTGTACCGGTATGTACCGTACTATTTATAGTAAACATGGAGAACCAGGACACGCGAGGAGAGCCCTTTCTCTTTGCATCCAAGCGAAGGGAACGACGCTCGGAAATTCCCCAAGACTCTCTTCTTTCCACCGAGACTCTGACTTTTTTTTAAGGATGTCTGATGTCTAAAGTTTCAATAAAAAGAGAAATGTGGTTTTCTCGGATCAAACGATTGACTAAGTTGCCCGCTAGAAAAATCACACAAAAACATATACCTCTGTCGACTTCTTAACAAAAATATTATTGGCGAATGAATATCCGATTTTTAAACTTATAAGTGAATGCAAGGATACTATTCCGTGACTTTATTGTTTAAAAATCATTTATTTTGTATAAAAATGACCCTTCATAAAATAAAAATGCATTATGTGAATAGAACATACTTCGAAAACTATATAAAGAACGGAATAAAAGAAGCTGAGGTGTGGGCTTTATGCATTAACTATATATTCATGATAAATAATGATTCACAGTCTCCTGGACTTGTTTGTCATAAAACAACTTTCGCGTTTTTATAGTTTCAGACTTTTCAATTTAAATGAAGATTTTTTGAATATACTGTAATGGAATTAAAAACATTTATAATTAACTTGATGACCTAAAATAAGTATCCTTCGATCGGTAGATTTAATCAATAGCAAAAAAAAACAGAAATTCACATAGCTATACTTATCTATTAATAGAAGTAATTCTAAAAAGTACGTATGAAAAATGTGTATGAAAAAAATGACATCCACATATCTTTCACTGTAGATGTAATTTTTTTATTTTTATAGAATTTTTGATTTTGTAACTTTTCATATTTCAATTCGGAAAAAGATCACTACTTCGTGATCGAACATGAATAATTGGTATATCGACCAATAAGCTGTGATCTGGTATCTTGATCAAAGTATACTATTCAATAATTGTGGATCAAAAGTTGATTCGGAAGAGTGTCTATAAAAGTTATCAATTCTCGATCAACAAGCTTATTCAATATTATAATATATTTAATAAGTGATCAAGTTATTTAATGCAAGCTTCATCATTAAAAAAAGAATCAAAAATTCCATTTGTGACAGAGTATTTTGAAATTTGAACAAATTCTGAAACACCTTACAATTATCCCTATTTTTATTCTCCAAACACCCTATTCAGAAATTATTTTTTGCAAAGTCCCGATAATGTGTAATTACAGCATTTTCACTCTATAATCTTTCAAATATTTATTTACATTCTAGGAAAATGAAAAATGTTTTTTATTTCATAATTAACCAATGATTATTTTTTTAACGTTACAATAACTTGTAACGATAACTTGAACGATATAAGAGTGAGGGAAAATAGTGAAATTCCTCAACGTGCTATTCGAATGCATATGCAATGATAATTTACAACGCAGACATATAAAAAGTATATATATATGATCAAAGTATATACTTATATTGTAGTGCAATATATACTACACAGTATGTAGTAATATATGATATACGATGCATAGAAAATCGATAAAGGAAGAATTGAAGGATATTGAGTTCGATAGTGCGAGATTACGAGAGAATTGGGCAAGATTACAAAGCAGAGAAATTTATCGGGATAAATTGATGGCCGATCGAGTGGTAAGATCGATATATGTTATTCATCGCAGAATAAAAGAGCTCGCAAACTTTTTTCCAATTACTTTTTGTTCCCGAGTCGGAAAATGTGAACTCGAACTTGAATAAACCCAAGTGGGTCACGCTCCGTCACGTACACGGCGGAGCGTTCACTGGCGCGCGCGCGCGCGCACGGCTGGGGGCGCGCACCGAGAACTCTATGAAGAATTCATCGAGACGAGAAGAGAATGGTCCCACGTTCGTGGCCTCCGGTCATTACCTCGATATCTTTCCCGGGGAAGCTCGTAATTACTTCTAAACTAACGCACAACGTAATTAAGCTTTCACGAAGGTGAAAAAAAAAAGAAAAAGAAAAGAGCCTTCTTACGCAACCCAGAGCGCTCGCTTTGAATTAGTTACGTCACGAACGGTACTTCCTGACTCTATGTCGATGTACCAACTTTCAGGGCTAAGAGCTTCAATTACACGAGCCACGATAACGCCGATCCAAAAAATATACATTTTTTATTATTATATTTTATATCCCGTTACCGCATTTTTATTTCGACAGTATTTACTCTCCATTTTTTTTCATTCATTTCATTTTTCAACGCGCAATTACATATTTTTCTTTCCTGCCGTTTATTTTATTGAAAATTCCTGTTCACATTTTTTCGTCTCGCTCATTTTGAAGGAGAAAAAGAAAGCGTCTGCGCACGTACTGCGTATATTCGAGTCGCGACGTTTCCTCGTTGGCCCGAGTACAAAAATGCGCGAAGGCATTCGAGCACGTATATATTTGCCGAATGACAAAAAAAAATAAAAGGTAGAAAGAGGGAGAAATAGTGAGAAAGGCGGAGTAACAGTTCGATGCTCTGCTGAGAGAAGCGAGGGAGAAAATGGGCTCGGTGTTGAGAATCTCCCCGTGAGTTTGGCGTTGTAAAAAGGCGCGCTCTCACGTAGTGTTTTGTTAAATCTCTCGTGTAACGAGCGCGCCGACATCGCTTCAACGTTCGGCATCTATGGCCCAAGGTTCATCATCGTCCAGAACTTGTCTTCTCGCGGCTTCGCGACGCGAGCGTGATGTACAGAACTTGAAGAAAAAAAAAAGAAAGGATGAGCGAGAGAGGGAACGAATCGATGAAATCCGTGTAAGCGCGCGAGGCTCGAGTGCCCCACGATTACGTGTTAAATCGTAAGAGAGATTTCATATAGCTGACTGACGCATTTTAAACGTCACGGAGGCTAGTCGCGCGATTCTAAAAAGGGATTCCAAGTCGAAGAGTCGGCATTTTCCCTGCCGAGTGATGAAGCCAACGCGCGGCGACGAAACTCGTCTCGATATCACGCCGCGTTCTTCTTCTTCTTCTTCATATAGAAATCGACGATACACGAGAGGCTCTTCCATCGCGCTGACAAGTTATTCGAGGCGATAACCCGCGAGCTCGATGAACCGCGGGGAGAGGCGGGATAAAAACACGAAGAACTTTTGAACGACGCGCCTTCTCGGACGAACGACGAATGAAACGCTCGTACGCGCGTGTAAGTAGGACGGCTTCCCCTGTCCCGTTACCGCACGAGGGACACGTGTAATAATAAGACATTATCCGCGCGGTTGACTCGCGACCGGCGAGCACCGAGAGCGACCGCTTCGACTTTTCTTCATCTATACACACCATTTTTTCATCGTCCTCTCCCCGTATTTTTATCCGCGAATATTTATAAACATCATATTTTTCGTCATCTCTCCTTTTTAGTCCTTTTCTCCCCGCTATTTCTCGCATCTTCCTTTTTTGTGGGCTTTGAAAGCTCGAGAAAAAAAAACAAATATGTTGGTCTTTTATTTGTCACCTGTAGCTATAATTTTGCGAACTTTTTATATATTGGGTATAACATTTTTTATGCAAACTTTCTTGTAATATATAGTTTACTTTTTTACCCTGTTCTGCTGAAGAATAGTTATTAGGTTTGTTTTGTATACTCTTCGAATTTGGATACTTTTTGCGTGAATTTTCTGAATTTATTGATAAAAAGCAATCGAGAATAAGGTAAACGTCCAAATAGATGGACATGTGTCTCCATAGTTGGACAATTTTTGCAATATTATTTTTAACAATTGAATTATTTATTTCTCAATAAAATCGTATGGATTATTTACAAAGAGGATAATTTTTAATAACTTTAATTTATTGGAACAAACTTGTTGAATATAGGGTCAATTTTCTGTCCAACTATTGGGACATCCTACATATTCAAACGTTCATTTATTTACTAGAAATATTGTCTAAAATTAACACATAAAATGAGTTTTGGATCACTAAAATATCAGACAATAGTTTAGAGATTAATTTGAAGCCGATTTTTTTGTTTATATCTTTTTTAAATAAAGATATATAAAGTATGAAAATTCTTAACTGTCCAACTATTGGGACGTTTACCTCAAACATTAATTTTCTTCCTTCAAACAGGATTCAAAATAATAGAGTTTCTATAAATAATGTATAAATAAATAAAAGGAAGGTGCAGATCATTCACATCAGATGTTTATTGTCAATCAATCTCACACATGATTTTAAATGGCCTATTATAAACCCTTCCCAGGTGCGCAAATAACTATTTCCTCGTTCTTTTTCCACCCTTCCCTCCATTGTTTCTCATTCCTATACATGTTTTCTCTAACTTCAAGAAATAAGAAAAGATTTAAAAAACCATTGGTTTCTTATTTTCCACGTGGTAGAAAATTTTGCGAATTTTTCCTATAATTTTGCAAAATTTCATTTTTTTCGTCACGATAAAATAACGAATTTAATCCTTGTCGATGAACATAACGAAGATCGATGAAAATCGTCGAAAGATCTTCACGGAGATACGGGATAATAGTTATTTATCGCGAAGACACGATGAGCGCAAAAGCTAGATACATCTCTTCGGGACAATATCGTCGATGAACAAGATGTACATATATACGATCTGTTGAAAAGGCGAGAAATGGTGGAAACGAATCGAGAAGGAGCAAGCAGCGAGTCGCTCGGAGTTCCCGATTTGCTTTGCCGAGGCGCTCGTGCTCGCCGGGCGGTGCAATAATTGGTTGAGTAAGAAGAAAGCGGCCTTGCACTACTTTCTTTCTCGCGTTAGATAACATCGACGGTAATACGTAGTTTTCTCGACGGGCGATGCTCTCACTCCGCGCCCGTTTATATATCCACACTCTGAAGAATTTATACATATATATAAATAAATATATATATATAAAACTATATATACGCGCGTTCGTACTCTTACCAGCGAGCTCTTTATATTACACACTATATGCGCTTTACGGATCTTGCAAGATCCCCGACAGTGGTAGGCGTTTGCAGTTACACGCTCGTCCTCGACATTTCTCGGTCAGGGATAATACACCTCATCGTTTCTGTTTCTCGTTTTTTACGTCACATATATACAGATAATGTACATTAATTGACATTGATATTATTCACGACGATCTATATATATATATAAATTTTTTGTCACTCGACGTCTGTCACTATGCCAATTAAAAAATATAAATCAATCGCTGCTTTGGAAAGGTAAACGTCCCAATAATTGAGATTCAATAAATTTTTTATAGAAATTTCTTTTTCCACTTTCAAGAACGTATTTGATTTTCATTATAAATAAGAAAAAAATGATAATTTTATTTCGATCCATATATCTGTAGCAATTGAATTAATATATAAATGCAAGAAATCAATTTTTTTGGCCTTCTCAATATAATTTTCTTGCGCAAGGATATCTTTTAACTATTTCTTCAACACTATTTAGTATATTTATTTATAATAAATATTTTGTAAAAGCAGTCCATGAAATATCGGTTTTGAAGGGAAATCGAAAGATTTTTTTCTTCAAATATTAATCCGATCACTTTATCGTGTTTTTCGACACTTTGTAAGTTTATCGTGAGTCGCTAAAAACCCAAGGCATGTTAAAACACGTAATTTGCAATGAAAAAAATCTGAAAAAATTCCTTAACTCTCTTGAATACTTCTACTTTAAGAGCACATCATGATTGCAAAAAAATGTAAACAAATATGTTATTTTTCGTCATAAACACATCTATTGGATTCTAAGAACGGAGACAAAAGAAAATTCGATCGACTCTTCAGAGACCCAACGATAAAGTGATCGGGTTAAAAAAATAAAAATCAAAAAGTGTATATATATTTATATGTGTTCAAGTATATATATACTGAAACGATTATATACTTTACGACTTCGACTTCAATTTTTAAAAAAAGGTATTAAAAATTGCATTTCGTTTGTAATCATTGTTTGAAATAATTTCATTTTTATGAATGGACCTTCGAATTTTTTACCCGAATTGTTTTCGCGAACGAGAGGGGCTCGGAGAACCAAAAGTTCCATGAAATTGATGGGTGTTGGTAAACGCGGGAAGAGATCGTTACGAGTCGATTGACATCCCCGAGGTGGCCCGAGTGGGTCAAGGCTGCAGGGAGAATGAAGACTTTCGAAAGAATTCCGATCCCTTTTCCCGGTGGAGTCGCGCCCAAAAGGTAGAAACACAATGTGCCCGACGATGATGTACATTAACGCAAAGTTGCCTGTAATCTTGGCTTGATTCGCTGCGAAGTAAAATGTGTCGTAAGCGAGGCGAAAAAAAGAAAAAGAAAGAGAAACAGAGAGTGAAACAAAGGCAAGGGAGGATCGTCGAAAAAAGAAGACGTAATATCCGCTTCGAGAAATATACTTTACAGATCAAACTCACGTATTTCGTTTCCGAAGAACATCAGAGAGAGAGAGAGAGAGAAAGAGAGAGAGAAAAAGCGAGTTACGTGAGTTACGAAGAATTGCGTCAGCCTGGCATTATTACCCGAGTCGGACGATCCTCAAAATCTGAGAGAGCAAAACTATTCGAATGTATTTATATGTATATACATTTGCGAGCGTCTGCCGGCCCGAACACACCCTCGCGCGATCACTTTTCAGCGTGTACGTGTGTCACATGCATATGAATGGGAAAGACGAGTGCGTGACTGCGGCGAAAAACCGTTAGAAGCTCGCCGACCCGTTCCATGTTTGGTGGACAAATTTGCGTGATCCTCGAGCTAACACAACCGAGAATTCTTCTCTCGCCTCTGACGAGAAACGTTTTTTTTTCCTCGCTCATGTATATCCCTCTTTGAATTTTCTACAGGCGTTTCCTCCTCACATTTCGGTATTTTAAGTTCCATTTTTTTTTATCCTCTTTCTCGTCGCATGCACAGCTCTATCCGGGAACTTTTTGCCTTTGCGCAACGTGAGAATCTCGTGACACGAATATGATAAAATTTTGTTTGACTTCTCTTTGAAATCTCTTTGTTTTCGTACCAGGTTTCGTTTTTTTTCTTCTCTTTTTACTGCGTACTTCAATTTACTCAAAAGCCGTTCTCGGTAATGCAAAGAGCGTATTATTGGTCGTGATTTCCTGATCGGATCATTTCTGGGCGGAGCCAGAAATTTTTATCCTTCTCCAACAAAATCCTTTAATCGTCGCAGAGAAATAACACGACGATTAAAGACGAGAAGACGAATCCACGCATGCATAATAATTCTTTGGAGATATACTCCGGGATACGCTAGACGATTCTCGAGATCCTCCGTGACTTTTCACTCGGGAACCGGTTTTGTCCGATCGCAAATAAATATAAATCTCGACGAGTCTTAAATCGATACAAGAATAGCAATAATCGTTTTTGAATAATAAGAGGAATTCCTCTCTCGCTGCAATATAACGCGAAGCTTGCGTCGACCACTTTTCGTTACATCCACTATTAAATCCGGTATAAATCTTTTCCTTGTAACAAAATTTCAAGAGAGAAACATTCTGGCTTCCAATAGTTTAGAAAAAGAGACTGCCGATTTTTCGATACATTTTGAATGAAAAAAAAAAAACGAGTGAAAAAAGTTAGAACATGAGAAACAGAAAAGAATGTGGAAATAAAAGAGAGAAGAGGCTCAGGCAACAAGAAATACTTTTTTGCTGCAAATTTACAAGAGAGAAACACAATCAGGTTTCTATAAAATTATATAGAAAGAAATTGCTGAATTTTTGGATGGGAGGGATGGGTCGACATTTCGACGAAAAAAAAAAAGATTGAAAGGATGAAACCCAACATTTCGAACGAAAGAATAAGGGAAAGGAAAAGAAAACATATATGAGAAGGAGAAATAATAAAGAATGTGAAAACAAGGGATAAAAATAGTTTCTCGTTGCAATTAATTTTCACGAGAGGGATACTCGAGGCTTCTCTGAATTTGTATACAGAGATATGGTCGCGATTTTTTTATCACATGGACGAAAAACGAAAATTCGAGAGGAAAAGGGCGTCACAGGAGAGGAGCCAAGGAGAAGAGAACGTGAAAATAAAGAGCGAGAAGAGGGTCAAAAGCGCGGGAGCGAAGGGGAAGATACGAGGACTGGATCACTGGAACTTCCTCCCGAAGCGAGAGGCTATATATAACGGATACCACACACTGGAAGAGACTGCCCTTGTCAATAATATGCATTTACGTGTATACAAGAGGAAAAAGAAAGGGGGAGAAAGAGAGAGAGAGAGGGAAAGAAATGTTGGCGGACATGGCACGTATCAGCAGGGAGAGAAAGAGTGTGCCTTTTCCGCGGAGTGCGGAGCACACACAACCGCGAGACTTCTCTTTATAAGTAGGCAAACGTAACTGTTTTATTAACCGTAAGCCCGAGCTACTATACGAGCGTGGCTCGACGAGGCTCCTCGCTTACATAATCGAAAACACGGAGAGTGAAAATTGCCCGAGCCAGGACGGAGAGATCTACCTCTCTCGACTTTCGTTATCGGAGAGCGACCCGTCGATCTCGACCCGTTGACACCGACCTTCCTTTCGCGAAATAATTTTACACCGTCTTCATATTTCCCGCATTTCCTTATTCATAAAGTAGAACTGTCACGCTTAGAATGAAATAGACCTTCCGAGATTTTGATTGGCTCTCAAAAATTTATTTTTGTTTCGATGGTGATTCCAAACCAAATTCATAGATGTAAACTGACAGTTTGCACAAAAAGAACTGACAGACTCTCAAAACGTCAATCTTTAACCAAAGTTAGCACGCGCAAAGCGCGTATCGCATCATCTAGTGCTTATCAATATATCTCATGCACCGTTTTTCGCGACTTCGCGTTATTATTTTGCATCGTTTGTATATATATGATAATCCAATAACTATTTCAGAGATTGCATGATTCACTCAAAAAATCTTTCCTTTATTCCCGCTCTTCGACTCTTGAAAACAAAACAAAAACGCGTTATTTCCATTTTTCGCATAATTGTTTAAACTTTTTTTTTCCTTTATAAAATTTGGCAGATTTATCATTCGGGAAAAAATATCAATTTTCCGCATTATGTGTATTCAAAATTAACATAGATATTTATGGACAAATGAAGGATATCGAATCGATAATTAATTTCAGACACCAACATATTCGATGGTACAACGGTTCATCGAAATCGATTTCCAGCTACTAAATTCCGATAAGTCTAGATAAACATTCAGAAATGCAATGAGGATTATTCCAGAACGATCAATCTTATTGATCTCTCTGATTGATAAACTCGTCAGAAATCTCCGAACGATAGGTTGAATTTTACCCAATAACAGACAGCTGTCAAAAAAAAATCAATACTCCAATTGAAAAAAAAAACAAATCGATAAATGAAACAAAACTAGATCAGAAAATAGAAAAATATATAAAGAAGTAAAAAAAAGCGTTCTTTAAATGGAAAAGAGCTTTAGGTTGACTGAGAGCGAGGGGCAAATAAATTCGCGACGACCTGCCTCAATTTCCTCTTTTCTCATCTCTCTCTGGCCCTCTCCTTAATTTATTTCAATTCAGGCTACAATTTTACTTTCTTCTCACTTTCGTCCTCGCAAGAGAGCTCGCGCGCACCTGTACTCGCTTTCGTACGTCCGCATAATGTAAAATGGACAGCGCGCGCGCGCGTGCGGGTACGTGTACAGATACGAGCTTGGGATACGACGAATACGGCCCCGGATAACGTTAGGGCAAACGGTAAACAGCGCCGGTGAACTGTTATATCCTCTATGCCGAAGAGGATCGAGAAACAAAAGAAGCGCGGACCCACTGGCCCACAGCGAGAATAACCTCATCCACAAACCTCCGCGGAAAACAAAATGTAACCTCCGACTCCACCGGGAACCTTCCAGTTATACCATTTTGGCAAGAAGCTCAATAAAACAGCACTGATTGTCAATAATAAATGCAAAATTATCTCAAGCAGTCCACCAAATTCAAGATTCTCAAATTTTTCAGCTCTCGTACAAATGCAACACACGTATAAACACTACCGTTTAAAAGTTTGGATACACCAGTCGATATTTCTTGCCGCACTTTATCGTTTTTAGCCAAAAATGAAATAACTTTCTGAAAAAAAATCGCAAATTTTTTTTAAAAAGAGGAAGATGGAGCTTCTACATTCCCTTTCAAGTTTTTCATGGTAAAAAATTTTTTTTTAATTTCCTGAAATTGTGCGCCTGATTCGCGATGGTCGGAAAAAGACCTAAAAACGGTCATCACCCAAAGTCCGTACCGGGTCGAAAAAAAATCAAAAAAAATATTTAAATAGAGCAAACTGAAGCCTGATCTATCCTTTTTAAAACGCTACTTCGGAAATTCGAATATATTTTTTTTTGGCAGAGTTCTCCAACTTTAAGTGCGGCAAGAAATATCGACTGGTGTATCCAAACTTTTGAGCGGTAGTGTATATTATTTTTTCTGTTTACGCTTTTCCAAAGGTTCAATCTCCTGCAGTATTTTCCTCGAGATTTTCGTCGAACGGTATTACTATTCGTATTTCACGTGGAAACAAAAAGAATGCAAAGTGCACTCGCTACAGATTGCTTTGACTCCTGTATATATTTTGCTTATGCTATCTTGCGCGAAATCGTTTTACGAGCTTGGGAATGCGATCTAATGTTCCTTCGAAAACGCAAAAGCCCAGTTTCCTCTTCCTTTTTCCAAGGAGTAATAAATGGTCCGCGAACGATCCTGGAAAATCCGATACAACGGACCCGGTCACCCAGGGTATTTATATCTTTCACTCCCACAATATAACCTCTATTTTTCACTTTATTATATACGTCTACAGTCCACCTATATATAGATCGGGTAAAAAGGGTATGGTTTTTCTTTCGCTGCCGTTAATTGTCTTCTCCACTGATAAAATTTAACAACCTCTCTGCTCCAATTTAAATGGACGATGTAGCCTCTCTCCACAATGGAAAACCCAAAAATATATAGACTCTGTAAATTTTCTTTTTTCTCAGCTTCGGTCAAGTTCTTTTTTTCCGTTGTTCGTAAATAACATAAATTCAAAATAATATTCGTTTTCTACAAGTGAATTGGAGGTATTTTGAAGATAACATAAATCGTCTGTATGTTGTTTCAAAATGTGTGAGAAGTTGTGTCAAATTTGAAAGAATCATTAACTTTGGATTTTTTGAATCTTCTAACATTTGTTTCTTATGAAAAATTCGTATATTTTTTCCAGGATGACAAATGGCAAAAGATTACCGTCCAATTATTTTGGTAGATTTTATCCACTTTGATAATGGGTTACAAATGATTAAACGTTGCTCTAAATTTTATCATTTTCAACTGTTAACAATTGACAAATTTATACAGAAAACGTAAAATTCAAATTTTATCATTATATCATGGAAAAGTAATCTTTGTCAAGATTATTTCTTGACAATTTACACAGATCTTCTCTTTAACGTCGCATCCAAACCTACGAAGAGTTCATGCAAAAAAATGCAGTAAAAAGATTAATATCTTTTTTTTCCATGATATTAAAAAAGATTAACACTGAAAAAAATGTCCAGTGATGATTCGACATTTCAATTACACGTAATAGTTAAACTTTTGACTTTACGACTGTCGCGCAACTCCTACTGCCAAGTGTAATTAAAATAATGACGAAAATTTGTAAATAATTATTAATTTCGTATTATGTCGTAATTTTAGACTAGTATAGGAAATATAGCAACGGCGGAATCCAATATCCTGTGTCTGAAGACCGTATACTAAAGGAAAGAGAGTTAAATCACCGATAGACAGAGTGTATACATGTATAGAAACGATGAAGCACACACACGGGACGATGAGCACAATCGTTATCCCGCGGAGCTTTTCTCTCTCTTCCTCTTTTTTTTTTCATTTTGCCAGGCCCGATGGCATTGATTATTGGTTTCGAGAGGGGAAATTGCGACCGGATGATAGAACCTAAGCTGGAACGAGGAAGTGATTCTCCGGCGGCGAGCAAGCGTCCGCCGTACAAAAGAACTTCAACAAGGTCTGATGTCCAGCGTCACACAGTGCGACAAATAAAACGTTGCCGTCGCAGGAAGATGCGCGTCGATAATCTACGGGCAATTTCTGTATAAAGTGCACCGTGGCTTGATTGAAAAATAAAATCTAGAAAAAAATTTGTCCCTGCTTTCGCGAAACGGAGAAAAAGTAAATATCGCGTCCCTCGAGGCGCTGCTGGGAATTATATATTTTTAGTTTGTTTTCTCATCGAGGCTCGTAATGACAGAGCGAGAGCCAGCTGAAATTCGATAACGACGAAATCGTGGAATTCCTGCGGTGATTCCCCGTCCCCCTGCATGGACTCTCTCCCATATCGTGCGAGATGAGCACACGCGTGCGTGTGTGCGTATATTTATCTCTTTCTTTCGTTTCGTCGTTGCTTCTCATCCTGGGCGCGAATACAGCCGACTCACATCAGGTTTGTGACGTTGCTTCGGATGAACGGAGAGAAGAGGAAGTGACAGACTGTACGTATTCGCGTTGCTGGGTTTCTGGGCCCAACTGGAACTTCCTCTTCGGAGAAGTCGAGAGAACGCCGAGCAAAGAGATAGAAAAATGAGAGGTAGAGAGAAAGAGAGAGAGAGAGAGAGAAAAGAGTGGAGAAATATAAAAAGAGGCGAGGAAGAAGGCGAGGTGAAGGAAGAGCGAAAGAAAGACGATGAGGGACGAGAGAATGGCCGAGAAGTGGTCGTCGAGCGAGCACACTGCCCGGACAACGCTCCCGTAGCGTTCGGGCCAACTAACGGTCCAAACCACCACCACATCGCTCGCACTCCCCAACCACCGTCACTACCACCAACGACATCATCCTCATTCTCATCACCAACAGTTGCACCTTTACTACCTCCAATATTTTATATCGGCTGCATACGCGGCTATACGAACGAGAAAACGACGCAACAGCGAAAGGCTCGCCGCCTGCTGCTATATGCTTCGACTCGTGCGTAACCATCACCTTATACCGAAAGCTCGACCATTCCTTCACGCCCCTTCCCTCATCGCCTCTTATTGTCCTCGATTACGATGCCACTTGGATTACTTTTACACAATTACGAGAGATTTATCCAATTTTTTTTTCTTATCGAACGAAAACACACTCAGAATACATTGTATTATTTATTTAAACAAATTACTCTTCGATTGAATTTTTCTATCTTCGTGATGAGCTTCAGTTTTTATATAATATATTCACCATTTTTTTTTTCGTACTGTGCGATAACACTTTAGAAATTTTGAAATTTTTTTGTATTAAAGCGGCTGTGGCAGTAAAACCACAAATTTTCGTCTTAGTTTTTCTCACGTACAGAGTGGTGTCCGCGAGTAATAGTTCATTAACAAAAGTTTTTGCAAATTGGCTAAAGTATACAACATACTGAAAATACAAGGTCATCGAAGGTGACGTGTGCTTGCTAAGTAATTAACAAAATTTGAAAAACAATTTACATCAGATTGAAGAAAAAAACTAAACAAAGTTTCTTCGATGTTGTATAAAAATGTGTGCAAAATTTTAGACAGCTTTACTATATGTAGAAGATGAGATATCTATATTGTTGAAGATCGCAATGTTTAACACGCGCTCTATTTATTTTTACGAATAAATATCTCGACTTCTGTATGGTGAAACCTCCTAAAAATTAACACATATACATACTCGACGTTAAAGAAAGTTTATGGAAAATTTAAACAAAATGTAAACTAAACTATGCAATTACCTTAAAACTGCAATAATTTCGATCATAAAAATAAAAATGATTGAAATATTGCTATAAAGCTTTGTACGAAGTCTTCAGAAATTCTAATTAAATTCCGATGAAATTAATTCTAATATCTATAAAATTATTTATTTTATTTACCGTTACAAATTTTTAATCGCTATGATGTCAATATTATTAACTTACTATAAAAATATTATATTTGTAAAATCTATTCAAACATATAATTTCCAATTTCAATCATTTCTTTTCTAATCAGTAATAATTCAATTACGATGATTTTATTATTTTTAACGATGAGACGACAAAAATATATCAAAGAAAGATCCTCTTTAAAAAAATGTATGCTTTCTGCATTTACTTTTTTTGCAATTACTTCAGAAATCAGATAATTGACTGAAAAAACATAACTATAATTATTTGAGAGAAAAAAGCATTAAATATGATAAATTATGTATACTTCTTTAGAACTTTTTCTGAACACTTATATATATTTACATTTTCTATCGTTTTTGTATTTGTCTGTTCGCATGATAGGTAACGATAAAAAATAATTAAAAAATCAACGATTGAATTTGTTACTTCTGCAAGGTAGGAGCGTCATTGGTTTTGCATGTAAATATGTAATTAAGTATATATAAGTAAGTAATAAAATATTGAACGTGATGTAAAATTTGTATAGAAACATTCTCGGGGCTGTTGAAAAGTTCGTTGAACGAATGAGTCGAATAAGAAGTATATACGTATAGACCATTGAAATGGAATAAGGCAAGAAGATATCCTGCCTATTGAATTTTGCGGCTGGGAGAGGCCGCAGCAAGGAGGAAAAATAAAGAGACGGAGAGAGAGAGAAAGAGAGGAAATTCTTGGACGTATAAAAGCGAGCAGAAAACTGTCGGTTCAATAGAGATCCACCCTCGCCGGCTGTACGTGCATTTTTTATGTTATTATGAGATGCGAGAGAGAAATTCTCGAATTACGCGCGCGTTACACGTAACGCCGTTCAATCGCGCTCCTGCGGGCTTCTCTCGCTTAGAAAACCCAGAAGCCGCGGCCGAATTTCTCATCATCTCTCTTTCACCTTTTTTTCGACTATATTCTTCCCACCGCCCTCGCCCCCTTCCCATTATCCACGGGATACGAGAAGGGTGTAAATTTTTTATGCGTTAACAAAAAATGGGAAAAAATTCAGATTCGTCGACGCGGACGCGGGATCGAGTTCCGAATTTTCACGCTTCCTCGAAGATATACGGGGGAGCCCCGTGGTCAAGCTCTCTCTTGTTCGAGCACATCATTCCATTCTTGCCTCCAAAAAATATGTTTCGAAAATGAAAACGAGTTTTTTTCCACCCAAAGATGAGACACTCGCGTGTTGTTACGACGAAAACTGAGAAATCCTGCACTTATTCTCTCTCGAGAAAAAGCCATAAATTTTACGGAAATAAAGAGGCTAATGCATTTCTGCGCAGAGACAACTATAATTTTCATATTCTCCCGTATTTTTTTTTCTTTTTTTTTTCCAGCTTTCGCACAACCTTGGCGAGGAGTACCGTTGCACTAACGAGATATTTCCAAAATTGGTCACGCTTCAGTTTTAAAAGATCCCGGGATTTTTTTCTCTCGCGGCTCCACTCGTGCAAATCGACCGGGCACACCCACTCACCCCGAGGCCGGGACGCGATCGCTTCTCCCGCCGTTGGTTTGCATGATCCAGCCATAAAAATATTCGCCGAGGGATTCCGAAATCTTCATCGATTTTCATACGTGCAGAAAATATTTCGGCACGATAAAAAACGAGGCCGAGGGGGAAAAAAAACTCATCTGCATCTTTATCGAGCAAGCTCAAATTTTGCGTTTCGCGGTGAAGCGTATACCATCAGCTGTGGTTCAAAATCTCGGAGTACAAAAACTTCCCCGAGGCCGAGATTCGGTCGAAAACAGGAATGAGACAGAAGTATAATAATAGTAATAAGATGGAGAGGAAGATGCTACTCGGCAGGAGGTCTTTTTTCGAGAACGTCAAAAAAGAATAAGAAAGAAGGAAAAAAAAGCTGAACTGGTGTAACCTGTGAGCTCGAGCGAGTTTGCATAATGGTCGCCATGAACTTCCGTAAACCTCGGAGGGATCATTGGCAAATTTCTTCGGAAATTCTTCGGCCTGTGAGCCTTCTCCTGGTCTCGTTATGAGTTTAAAGAAAACAAAAAGAAAAAAGACAAAAAAGCGAATCAGCTGCTCAGATTTTTAGAGATTTTGTCGAAAAAATGTTCGGCTTTTGGAAGTGAATATATTTTTTGAGACAAAGAGAGATATAGACTATTTCTCAAGGCCATCATCCAGGGACAAGCGAAACGAGATTCGAGGGAGGATTAACCGTATCGAGTGTCCCGAGCTTTTTATTTTCTCTCTTTCTCTATATATACCCAGCGACATCCTCCAATTTCCAGCCGAGAGAAAAAAAATTTAAATATTAGGTCTCTTATTTCTCGATCTCTGGGATATCTAAGCACAACTTCGTTATTTATTGGATTAAAAAATTATACTTCTGATTTTATGATTTCTTAAATTCGCAAGGAGTACTTTTTATACTATAAACATTTTTTTTATATTGTGATAACAGTTTTGCAATTGTGAGAATTTTTTATAAGGACCACATCAATTATAAACTGATGATAAAAATTACTACGTTTATTAATAAAAAGAAAAAAAAATTTTCGCATTATTACATGAGTACGTTAGAATCATATTTTTCAAAAAATATTCTCATGGTGTAATTTTGAGAGTTTTCACATAATTTATTATTAGGTCTGCCGAATTTTAGTTTTCGAACGCCTTAACAATTTGGATAAGTATATAGTGTAAAAAAATAATTAAATAACGTTCAGACATCAGTCTCCATAAAGACGTCGTGCGTAACCTGACACAAAAAGTCATTTTTGCTCTGCATGTAACGAGAACTCGAAACTATTGTGGTACAGCTCATCATTTTTTTTACTAATTTGCTTTTTTTCCTCGTACAGTGAAATAGTAACACAGTAAAGAAAACCTGAATGCGGATCAGTATATTTTCTGTACTTATACTTACAAAAAACTGAGACAGCAAATATACGCGTCATATTCTCAAACAGTATACGAACAATTGCGTGTAGTAAAATGCGTCACATGTGTTATATACGAACAAAGAAAGAGCGTTCGCGGTACGCGTGGTCAATTTCTTTGAGGACGATTTTATTCAAAATTGGTTACCTTAATTTTATTTATAAATAGAATTGTATCGAAATCGAACATGCAACTGCTTTCGTTTTCTGAATTAAGAGACGTTTAGTATATTCGATTTAAAAGCAATGCATATCTTATCGAACGTCGAATAAAGAATATATTTTGTCAAATTGAATACTTTTTTATCATTCTTTTTAAGCGTATATGCTATTCACTGTTAAAATTTTTTAATATAGAGGTCGACAGAATGTCTTTAAAAAATAGAATATCATATGAAAGTGTGTGCAAATTTTATAAAAGTTTCACCATATATAGAAATCGAGTTATTTATTGTTGAAAATTGTTATTTTTATATAAACTTATAAGAGCTCGTTAAAAAATTGCGATTTTGAACAATAAATAACTCAATTTCTAAACAGTAAACCGTTCTGAAAATGCAAAAATATTTCAATATGATCTCAAAGGGTGTTAACAAAAATTTTCAAAAAATGTTATATCGAAATTGATTTCACGCGATGATTTTGCCTTTAATTAGTATGCGGGAGTCGAAATTTTGATTAGACAGTGACATGACAGCTGACTGGAAGGAACGAAAACCGTTAAAAAAATTTTTTAGTTTGTTCGAGGCAAATAAAAAGAGGTCAATGGAAGATAAGTATATAGGAGAGGAAGGAGTTAAGTCTCGCGGAAGTAGGAACGGGGAAATAAATGGATTAAAGGCCGCGTGTTGCAACGATGCAAGAATACTTCACGCAACAGCCAGGAGGATTTCCGTTAGAGGAATGTGCGCACATGTACGCGATGTGTGCGAACTGAGCAGTCGATGCACTCGTCGCTTTTATCCTCGTGTGAGTCTCGATGCATTGTGTATGCGTTTGTCGAATGCTTCTGTTGATTCGAAACGATAGAACGACAAAGCTCGCTCGCTCTCGCGTGTCCTATTTTTTACGCGGTACGTGCATCGTGCTAACAACAAATCCGGTTTATTAGGGACACACTGAGCCCCCATATATACAATCGCTTACAAAATCATTTCTCTTCATTTTCACTCGTTCCATCAATTTTTCACGTTTTCTGTTTTTTTTTGCAAATTCATTTCCGCTTTTATTCCATCTTTTGTTTCTTTTTAACCCTCGGAATTTCTAAACTGTTATAAAAAATGGAATATACAACATTTCACGGTTTTTTTCGCTTATATATACAATTTAACATGTTCTTGAATAAGTTTTGAAAGAAACAATTTTTTATTAGAAAGAAAAATACTTTGAAAAATGTATTTTAAAGAAAACGGGACGAGGAATTTTCATGGTAAAACACGAATTCAAATTTTGTGGCGTCCAAAAAGATCCCACGCACCCGTCCGAGGGTTAATTGAAATATTAAAATATTATGTCCGAAATTTGTCACGATTTTTTCGAAAATATTTAACTTTTACCCTAAATTTAATTGAAAAAAAAACAGTCATTTTGTTATTGTTATTTGGTATTATTTTATTTTTGGAACGGACTGTAGGCCATGGAGAGATTGCTCAAAGTGTCGAGGATAACACGATCGCAATGGGTACTACCGATAACGTGTAAATGAGAGGATCGGAAAGAAGGGAGAAAAAGAGACAAAGATTGACGGCAATTCGGAGGCTCGAGCGCGAAGCTGCTTCTTTGCATAATTAATTGGCATTTACTTGAATAATTAATTGCTAATTAATTTGCGAATCAAGGCGTGGCATTTGTTTTCGTTCGCCGTAAATGAATTTTCATTCGGCAGATATAAGAGTTGCATGAACAATCACAAAAAAAATTTCGAAAAAAAAAATTATTTTTTAAAATTGCTAATCTAATTTTTTTTAATTAATTGTACTTTTTCTTACTTTTTTGTTATTTGTATTCTAAATATTTCTTATGTTATTTTTTATAACAACTATTATTATTATTTCATTATTTTGTTATAAAATTCTCGCGTTTACTTTGAGATTCAAAAACATGAAGTGAATCTGAAACTGAATATTTTTTACTCTTTGATTAAAAAAAAAATAAAAATAATATATGTTAAAGCTTATTTCTGTAGATTAATTAACGCGAATAATAATAAAAATCGAATATTCATTGTTGAAACGTGTAATATCTGAAGGCCATATATGTGTAAAATCTTTCGATGAGCATAACTTTTGTTAACCTAAAAAAAATTTCTTCTTACTTTTTCAAGTTATTTTTAATTGATACAAAATTTTGTAAACGTATCATTGCACTCTGTTGATTTCCTAGTTTAAAAAAATCATTCACGCAAATATTTCTACCAAACAATCTGTCGGAATTAAAATAAAAACTTTCATCAATTTTTTTTTCTCAATAGCCAGACAATGAATCATAAATAACATGAAAGCTGGATGTATTATTTATTTGTACGTAATACATTGTAATACTCCAAAGATGGAACTTTTATAACTATTGAATTCACGTAAATCTTTCAGGTTTTTTATTTCTAATAACGTAAAACTGTGTCAACGTATTTTTCAGAATTTTTTCGATCTTCGGGACTGTTGTTTATACGTCCCGTCTCAAGTTTCAAAACAAAAAGTTTAGAGGTCCAGCGAGCGAGCGTGCGAGCGAACTCGACTGTGGTGTCGCAACGCGGCGCCTAGAGGGCGACAATGACCGGCGTCGTCTCTCTGTATAGTGCACACAAAATTCGTTCAGTCGGTCGCATCGAAGCGAGACAAAACAAAGAGCGCTGAGGCTAGCGGTTTTTCGTTAACGTGCGCGGATTCGCACGTGCGTCGCACTTCGGAAATCCTTTGTTCCTCCCTTTCGATTATTATTTTTCGCGATTTACTTGTGATTTTTTTAATGCTTTTTTCCCAAGAAGAAACGAATAATGGCTGAGATACGCGATGCTCGAAATTGGCACGAGCCGGAAGATTTGGAAGTACCGACGTAAGTTTTTTTTTTCTTTTTTTTATATTGTTGAAGCTTCGCGATATTTTCGTATGAAGCAACAAACAAAATAATGAAAATATGGACTGGGTTTAAGGTGGTTGCTCTGTGACAGTCAAATCCAAAAGTTTCTCCCGTTTTGATGACGTTTTTCTGACGTTCACAGTGATTTTCGAGATTAAGTTTATTAAGAAAAATTGTTGC
>JAPYYW010000589.1:0-47548 GCA_030522545.1 Cremastinae sp. A BG-2022a
ATATAAATTTGTTTAGTGACAAAGAACGTTCTTTCAAATTTTCATCGTGTTCTTAATGAATTTCGATTCCTTATACTTTTAACATGTAAAACTTCATTTATTTTCGCCAACGCTATCGAAACCCCTTAATAATAAATCTTTTTTTTTTCATTTGTCGAATTTATAAAGATAAATCGAATCATGAAGTAAAATTTGTAAAAATGTTCAGTTTTTACATAGAAATCATAAAATTATGTAAAAATGATACAAAAATTGCAAAGTATTTTTAAGACCGTTTGAAACATATTTTGTTCCAAAATTAAATTTATAATTAAAATATGAATTCAATCAAGAAAAATAGCACTTACATGCTTATTTTGTAGCATAATGCCAAATTGAGTCAGGAATATATTATTTGTATATTTAATTTAATACACAAAGCAAAAGAGTATTATCATTTCTCACCTTTTTTTCTATAACTTTTTAAGGTAACCCAATATTTAATTATGAATGTGTGGAGAAATTATTAAAAAAGAAAATATCGATTGAGCAGATTGTAAGTTTTTATGATGGATTCTTTAATAATATTTACATTTTCTTCGTTTGTTTCGTACAGTACAGCAGATAATATAATTAACGTGTACAAGTTAAAACTCGTACATTCAATTATTTTTATCAATTGCAAATAAGTTGACACACTTGTTGGTTGCAAATGAATTTTTATCATCTTCTTTTCTAAATTCGATTCTTATTTTTTTTTAATAACCTCCTTTCCTTGCCGCGAGTTGACGTCGATCTGTTTTGGACAGAAAATGAAACTACGCACAGACTACAATTTAACAGTCTACGTATGAAATAATTGGTGAGAAGAGAAAGAATTGCAACTTTTTGGACGAGCGAACATGGAGGAAACGCAGTAAATCCTTCGAACTTTCTAAAAACGCTTAAAAAAAAGATTTTGTTTCTTCTACACTCTTTCCGTGGCATTAGAAAACAAGAATAATCGTATACAAAAATACATATCTCTTAGAATCGGAAAGAATTGTAAATATGGAACGCATACTAAATTTTCAATTTATTGAATAATAAACTGAATATATTCTGCTTTTTCTTTTTTTTTTCAAAGAATACATATCTTCTCGTATAACATATAAATCTCTCCATTACTCGTATACCCTCCAAGATATGAGTCTACATTTTTCGTTTCGCTTTTTTTTTGTTAATGTTTTTGTTAATCGTTGAATTGAACAATTTTGAAATTTCGTAAGAGTTAATAATTTAAAGATTCTCATGGATTCGTTGATTAGAGTCTACCAAAAGAGGATTCCATTCGATTTAGTTATTGACTGTAAAAATCTTTCGAGACTTTGTGTTTTATGGATCGCTACGTTATTGGCACTCGATGGCTTTTGGTTCGTTTCTTCTCTTTATTTCTTTTCTGTTGAATGACCGATTGAACTTTGCAAGTTTTGCAGGAAGTCACATGTCGATTTCCGTCACAACTGTTTTAGAAAACGTGTTTTTTCGTGTAATAAATTTCTGGCAGAATCAGCGTCTCGAACTCGAGAACATAGCGCACGCAAAAAAAAAGAGGGAATCTCGGACAAAAGGCATTTTGAGACATTGCCAAAATCATTGAAAAACTATCAAAAAAAGTTCATTATTCTTTGCTTACCTAGAATATTCAGACTTATTTTAAAAAACGACTCTACACGAAGATTGTTGTGGTGCGCGTGCATAAAATTCGCGATGTAATGTTAATGGATCGTGAGTACTCATATGACCAAAAAGGTTTCAAATTCATCAAAATTTTTTCCTCTTTGTATGTTTCGTCAAAAATCAGGCGATCTCAGCGTGTATTGATAATTCGTTAAGTTCGACTGATTCGACTAGAATATTAGATAACGCCGCTGTGAAAATAAATCTCTTGTTGCGGCAAGTATTAATAACGAGAACGAAGAAAAATGCAGATGACACCTTGAAAAATATAAGACCTGCATTTCTGATAAACACTTTGTTTCCCCGTATAACTTTTTTTTCTCTCTGATAAAAAATTTCCTGTTAAATCATAGTACTTCCCGAACGAACCGTTCATATCCTCTTATCTATCACAAGTAGATATCTAGTTTCCTCGTTTAGAAACCGTGTGAAATCTTAGAGACTAAAAAATCGACCGAACGAGACATAAATGCACCGCGCATTCACACACCCTCAGATACTCACAAAGCACGCATTCGAGTCTATAACATATAAACAATAAATATTATAACAAACTTAACGCATGTTTAGATAAAAAAAATGATTTCGCAATGCTATTTCGTATTTAATCTGTGTGTGTGTACGTGTGTGTGTGTGTGTACTCGAGTGTCTTTCATACTTTCTTCTCTCGATATTTCTTAAGGTGAAGATTTGAAGATCGGCGTGAAGTGCGTACAGGTTTCCAGAACGTTCCCGTGGCACTTGCCACTGGACTTGTCATTTTCATCTGTCAGAACGTTGTCCCGGAGCCAATCGCTCGTCGAGTCAGCCGGATGGACACACGCCTTACCTCGCAATTTGTTCATCGTGAGATTTTTAACGAATGACGTTCTCGAACTGACGCTGACTCGCAACGGATCTCGATTCTCGTCGGATGTAACGGGCGCCGGTTCGTTCTCCTCGTCCGAAGAGCAAAGATCGACGACCACGATGCTACCCTTTGTCGGCTCGCCGATCGGATTCTGCGTCCGTCGTGGCACTTGCCTTATCACCGTAATCTCGCTCAGATCTTCCAAGTTGGGTAAAACACCATCCAAGCCGGTCCTCGATGACGTTTCTTCCGTCACGTCCGACGCCATTTTCTTCTGAGTAACCTCCTTCGAGATTGCGAGTGTGCGCTTCGACGACGGTACACGCCTGTCGTGACGAAACTTTGGCAGCGACTTTGGCCCTGGCCGGGGCCGTGTGCGGGTTGCTATGCGCCTGATCGGACACGAGTACTTCGACGGGTCGCGCTTCAGCTCTTCCAGTCTTTCCGCGCTCAAACGCTCCATACGTACGTAGATAGGCTTGCAGGAAATGTACAATAGTTGGGACCGGATGCTCAGTACTGAAAAAAAAAATTCGAAATTTCATCGTAAATAGTTCAAAATTTTGTTTCTGTATTGATCGATTGAAACATTTTTTTTTATACCAAAAAATATCGATTTTTTGACATTTATAAATTTTACGTATCTTCGGAACAATTTTTAAAATTTTTTTAAGAATATGTGCATCTATTTTTTAGAGCTATTTTTAAGATGAGAAGTAATAACATTGTTAATATATTGTTGTGCAACGAATAAAAAACTTTTTTTGATAAATCTGAACGTTATCTATGCAACAGTTGATAAATGTTTTCAACCCAGAGGCCTACAATTCTTTTATAATTTTTGTAAAAATATCTTAAGATTTTTCTGCATACATTTAATAAATCGGAGGATAATTTTTTAATTTTGAAAAAGATTTGATTACGATTTACAGATTTAAGTAAAATTAATTTTATCAGAAATTTCAAATGATTGTAAATACAACAATATTTTCAACTTATTTTCTTAAAATAAGTTATCTCGACAAATAGTATTCGTTGATAAAACTGGGCCAGAGATAATTGAAAAATATAACTATGGTAGTGAAAATGCTTGCACAACAAAAAAATTTAAAAAATGTGTCTCTCATCTAATTTCTTTCTCTAAGAATTTTTGATAAGAACGGTGCCCAAAAACATGTTTTCCTTGTATAGCTTATCATATGATATTTTGCATTCATTACATCAGTTTTCCAATAAGTTTGACATAGAATTATTTCGTGACATGAACTGCCAAGTTGACAGATTCACTGAGCTGTCACCCTAGTTAAATAAATTTAACGTGACAAGCCTACTTTAGAAGTGGATTAAGGTAAACGTCCAATAGTTGAACATTAAAGGGTTTTTCCACTTTATTTTCATCAAAAATTAATAAAATATTCAACCAAAAAGTTTACATCAAATTCACATTAAATTTATTGTATGATATATGTATTTGCGATACAAAACCCATCATATGTCTTAAATTCAAACTTGATTGAAACGTGTACCTTATCCATCTTGGAGACCACTTGACGATTAAATTTTTATAAATATTTAAAAGTTTGTCAATTGGGACAAAAAAAGTATGAAGAATCGACGACAAGGATTAAACAAGTAATCATAATCTTTCATTGACGACAATTTTTGTACAGATATAATACAAGTGCAAATAAAGAATGATATATCTACGAAACGAAAAAAATCGTACCTAATCTTTTCCGTCGAGCATTGAACTTGTACTCGTGGGAGTACGGTTGTGGTTCGTCGGCGATTGGCTTGTCTCGACTGGGCTTGTAAGAGACAACCCAACGATTGTACTCGACTAATCGGTCGAGCCACTTCGGTCTGGACGACCTACCGAGAACGGGGGCGTGCAAGTGACGTTCTATCCTGTCCAAGCGTTCCTGCTGAGTGCCCTCGTTCATCATCTTGGATTTTCTTGCCATGGCCAATCCGGCTGGTGAGGAGAACGGGATTGCCGGACACCTCGTCAGGTTGACGTTGCCTCGAACCCGGCGGGATGCTCGGCCCTCCGTTTCGGAATCCAAATTAAAAGAGGTCGGTTTCGCCTGTGTCGGTCGCTTGCACGGCTGGCTCTCCGAGTGGAGGTTGAAATACTCGAGAAATTGATTTTGCGCGAGTTCCGCTTCGCACGGAATTTCACTCGGCGTTTGCGATCTCAAAACCGATGCATTTTCATTTTGTACGCCGCACGTTCTTTCGTGTTCCTACGGAATTTCATTGGCAACGATTGAAACATGATAACACTGTTAAATCACGATCTTCCGATGGCCACCCCAGTTTCTTCTACGCATTTTTCAATGCACTTCTGTACCTTCATTTTCTCGAGTCCCACTAATTCAGCGTCGCAATTGTCGCATAAATAAATCTCTTCCGATGGCGGTTGTATGACCACCAGAGAGTCCGACTGCGATTGCTGCTGCGACTGTTTCGATCTGTTTGGAAAGCCAGAGGAGACGCCATGCTGCGGCAACAGAGATCTTCGAGGACTCTCCACGATTTTGTCATAATTCTGCAATTCAACATTTTCATTTCTTCCTAATTTTGCATTCAATTTTCATTTATCCCTAAAAAACCTGTACACTTATTTGTGAAAAATCAGAAAAAGTAATTAATTTCTATATGTTTGACGTTAAGACCGCACTTCTTTGATTATCGTGAAAGGTACAACTCCTTTTTGTTTATTGTACAATATTAATTTTTTTATTATTTTTATTTTTATTTGACACGTGAAAAAAGTGAGTCTTTGACAGGAAACAAAAAGGTTCTGCGTGGCTAACTGGTGCTATAAAAAAAAGGATCGACAGGAATCGTCACACTATTTTCCATGTGACAACCACTCTGAAACTTTGAAGGATTAACCAGGGAATTCTTTGACCAATTATTAGCACGTGACATTTGTTGTACTGCTGTCATTCAACAAAAAAAATCGGTAAAACCGAAATGGCAAGGATTTCTTCCAAATATCCTGATGGAGAATCGGGAAAAACCGACCTGCAAAAAAAACTCACTTTATGGTACGGGAGATTCCCCGATTTCGAAACTTCAACACAATGATTGTAACATAAAAACGAATCGAAAACCACAGTATTCGAATGAAATAATAACCTAGTAGAAGAGAGTGTAGAAATTTGCAACACTTCTTCAAAATTTACAAATAACTTAAAGTCCTCGAGCATGAGTTGAAATTACGTGAAAATTCACTTTTTTCGATGTTAACAACGGCGTTATCAAATTCATTTGATATATTAAAAAAAAGGCTATAATATAAATCGTGTATGTATACATGTATCAAGCAATTGCTGTACATTGACGAAATAAACTATTATTAAATTCATTGGTAAATATTGGGTTTTTTGGGAAAACATTTCAACCGCTATCAAATCACATAATTCATGGTGCACGTACACAAAAACGATTTTCACAACAATATTTTTAAATTCAAAACTAGACGTCGGATCATTATTCTTTATTTTATAATTATTTCTTCAAGAGATACTCCAGCGTAGTAAATTTTTGAGTAACTTTCTTAAAAAAAAATGTTTTCAAGTTATTTTGACAGATACTTTTTGTGATGATTGACACTTGACGATACTCCACGTTGTTCACTTGTTAACGGTTTGACAGTACTTTTAGTACAACCAATCACATTGGCAACTCTCTTCATTTAAAGCACAATCACATGTTACTCAAGAAATTCATGAATAGATTCATTCACACTAAAATATCAGTATAGCATTAACATTCTGAGCTATTTTAAAGAAAATTTATCACTTCAAATTTGAGATAAAATGGAAGATTATTTGAGATAGTTCTATCGCTACGGTAAAATCCAAAAGTTTTTTCTCAGTTTCTCTTCGTACATCTTTTCTCTTCGTAAATTTTAATATACAATGACGTGCAAAAATTTCGCGTCAATCTTTTTTTTCATTTATCCGATAAAATATTAAATGCCTGAAAAACTCTTCTATGATGAAACTCTTCATCATCTTAAGGAAACTATGGAATGGATGCCATCGTAGTATTTTTTTTTGTATAGCGTATCATTTTTGTTTTTTGTATTTTTTTGTATCGTAGTATTTTTTATTTGTATTGTTTGTGTACAGCATTGCATATTCGTTTGGTCACTGTGCAGTATTGGGCCACTTGCCTCTGGTCGTGTGGTTTGTTCACATTTTCTTTCGCATTAGTTCAAAATATAAAGAATAATGAAAAATCAATTTACGTTCTGCCGCGATGTCGAAACACACAAAAAAAGAACATTGAAAAATCAGTCTACTTTTTGTCACGATGGCGAAATACACGAAAATTGAAGTCCATAAAAAAATAGTGTTAAAATAGTCTAAAAAAGGTAAAAGTTCACTTATTATTGCAAATACGCTGTCTATCAGGAAAAGCACGATGTACTGCTATGATCGCTGCCAAGGATATGGCAACAAAGTACTAACTCTAATAAAGAAATCGAACCATGTTTTCTTATTTTTGGAATGATTAGTTTTGTTTTTTCATACGCATTAGTATATGGCCCAATACTTTTGCACATTCATTAAATAAAAATTAATTAATTATTGGATAATTAATTGTTAGAGAGAAATATCACTGTTTGTATATCCTGAACTGTCGAATTTTTATGTAATATCGACGAAAAATAGGTTGGCCCGAAACTTTTGTACACCACTGTATGTGCACTTATAAGATACTGCAGAAAATAGTGATATTGAACAATAAACATCTCGATTTATACGTGGTGAAAAATGTTGATCATAACTCTTCTTAGTTGTTTAATCGTCTATTATTTTTTTAAATGTCATTAAAGAAATAAGATAAGCATTTCGACGTAAGATCTCGTGTTAAAATTGTAAATTTTGAAGTTAAATAACTCGTCGTTTAAACACAATTTTTGAATTTGACCATACCGAGACAACTGTGCGGACCATTTCTACACACTGCACTCACGAATGAAAGAGACAGTTCTGAGCTGCTAAAGTAAAATTTCACATTTATGTATATTTTGAGTTGACTAGATTATTTTAGTCACAAACGACGATTCGACTTCATACCTGATCGCGAAAGGTAAGGAATACGCCAAACCTTTTTTTTATGACTGCGGTGCATTTGGACTCCGCAGCAATCAAAAACGAATGTTAAAGGATGTTTTAATCCCTTCTTTTGTATATCCGGGAAATTCCGCTTTTCGGCACAATATGTTTTGTTAAAATGTTTCGTTCACACTACGACTTTTCAGTCGTAAATCTTAAAACGTGATTTTTACGAAAACCGTAAGAAAGGCTGGTAGAAAGAAAGTAGAAATCATCATTTTCTTTACATTTAAAATCCCGCACGATCACACTGGGACGATTTCGTCCAAAGCAAAATGTCAGTAGCTTTTTCGCTTAAATATTAATTTATAACACAAAATATCATAACTTTTGTACTTAGGGTAGTACTTCCATAAAATGATTTTAAAGATAATTTCTTTTAAAACTGTATAAATTTTCCTCAGCAACATATTGTGTCTAAAATTTAAAGAAGCTTCACGAAATGAAAATTAAGATATTTATTGTTGAAAATCACAATTTTTTGTATTTCAAATTTGTTTAGCATTTTCATACTATTTTTTTAACAACGTTTACACCGCTTTTATATTTATTCTCTTTTAAAAATTTAATCTGATAATTTTATCTTTAGAAAGATTCGAGAGTGCTCGTTAATTTTTTAAAGATTTTTTTTAAAGCGCTTCGACATGCCCAGCCATAATCTCGGCTGGACGTGTGATAACCCAACCGGACAGGATAAAAGAATAAATTTAAATAGCATGTGCCTTTGTCTCTTACATCAAACATGTAAGTATCGCTATACGATTTCAGTTTAGTTTTTAAAAACATGAATTATTATCAAAAAATTGATGCACGACATTGAACTAATCGTTTTAATTGTTGGAATATTCTGTACAATATTTAACGATTCAGAGGGCATTTTGAAAGTCGTTAGTATCGATAATTAAATGAAGCAATGTGTCCGAGGCACCACATCTGACTCAAATTATCACCTTGTATGGAACTTGTTTTCAAGTCTATCGTGAACAAGCCGATAAGAACCCTTAACGAGATATTTAAGTCGTCCGGTCAGATGTTATTTTCTTTTCAACAGAAAATAATATCAAAATCTTATTTTTTTCCCAATATAAAAAAAAACGCGTATCTACTTTTCGACCATCACTCTTTTACTCATGTATTACGCGACACCACTCAATAAGGGTAGTTACCTAAACCACTGTGTAAAAACGTAGAGAATTTTAAAAGATGAGAATTTTATGAAATCTGGTAATTTCGTAGTATGTCAAGCAACAAAGAAACGAAAAGGGAGTACAATTGTTTTTAGATTTTATTTCTACATAGATACCATGTAATTGAACATTAAAGTTAATGTGTATAAGGATAGAATTTACAGACATACAACTTTAATGCTCGATAATTCGAGAACTATGTAGAAAAAATATCTTTAAAAAGTGTCTTCACATTTTATGTTAAAGATTATTATTGCTTAATTTTATCAAGTTATTAAAATTTTAATGTGAATAATCACCCTGAAAACTGTATTGTGAACATTTTCCCCGGGATCAAGCGAAACATTTCTGAATAATTGGTGCGCATCGAGTTCAAGTTTTTGATGGTTATAATCCCCGCCTAAAATTATCGGACCGAGTTCAGGTATTGATTTTAACAAATGTTACGTGATGCTGCATCGATCGGTTATACTTTGGAAAATTATCGTGTATCCCTAGCTTGATGATGTTACGTCATCATCATTTACGTTGGTTTAAAAGGACCTTTATCGAGAGATCTATTTTTATCCTATTGAGCGAAATCCAGGCTTATTTCAAAAAACCATTAAAATTTACTCGACTGTATATTTTCAAATTTTGACAAATATTTCAAGATTAGAATAAGAATGATGTTAAGGATAAAAAATCATCATCTCACACTTTATTACTAAAATATTTAAACTTCGAAGGAAGCTAGCCAGTTTTTTTTTTAAAACAAAAGTTTTGAAAAATTTCTGTGAAATGAAGAGACTAAAAACATTATCAAAAAGAGAAAAACACAGTTTTGCAGCTTTTCACAAAAGAAATGTTTACATCTACTTTACACATAAGATGAATGTGCATGAGCAAAAAAACGATAAAATTTGCCTGACAACCCATATAGTCTCCAGAGTTGAAAAAATGAAATATTTTGTGATCCGAATACAAAAACTGTTCTGTATTAGATAAAATTATATTAAAAAATATAACAGGCTACATGCTATTCCACTGCATTTTCTTACACTTTCGCATTTCTTTCCAATTAAGGTAGTTCAATAAAAAAATCGTTTTCTTAGGATTTTCTTGAAAATTTGCAAAAACCTTCTTTGATACAGTATGCAATTGTATATTATATTTAAAGAGGTTTCACTACTTAGAATTCGAGATATTTATTGTCAAAAATGACTATTTTCTGCAGTCTCCCATATAAGAGCACGTGTTAAATATTGCGATCTTCAACTCTTCTGGGTAGTGGAACTTCTTGAAATTTTACATAGCACTTTAAAGAACAATAAAGAAGTTTCCTTTAGTTTTAAAAAAAATCCTAAGATTTCGATATTCCAAATTTCCATATAAACGTAACAAGTATAGGTCATCTTAAATAACCTTGAATTTTGAGTACGTTGTTCTTGAAACAATTTGCAACAACTTTTCTTAATAAAATTAAGCTTAAAAATCACATGGTATGAAGATAAATACTTTTGATTTGACTGTACTCATAGAACTACCTTAAGGTGATGTGAAAACCCAATTTCGAATGATTTTTCGGACAAATGTTATGCAATGCAAACTATACTAGTGTATGACGTCCTTGGAATTTCAAAAAACGAAAAAAAAAATTGTTAACTTTGGTTTTTTTTTGAAATTCCAAGAGTGTCACGCCCTAGTACAGCGTATACTGCATAACATATTCAAATGTCAGTTCATTTGCTTGAAAAATACGAGCGTGGGATTTGTCCCAAAATTCACTAAAAATTGGATGTTTCACATCACTTTAAGAGGTATGTACTACATGATTTTTATTTTAAAAAAGTCTGATAGATTACCATGTTCTCATTGCGGAAGGTAACCAGCAGCTTTCCCGTAACTTTGTGGTAAAGACTCGTTGTCGAATCCCAATTATCAACATACTGGAGTTTGTCCCGGGGATATTGGGCGAGATAGGAACAAAAGCGTAACAAGTATTCGCTTCTGTGATAGGTATAACATCTGAATACTAATTTCTTCAAATTCGCCATCCAGCTCTGAAAAATTTTAATTAAACAAAAACAATCAGACATTTTGAACTAATTAATGAGTAAGAAGTATAATTATCCTAAATGTTTTCTTATAATTTATTTTTGAAACATTTTAATTAACATCAAATAAATTTGGCGTTTTACAATGCGATAAAATATGTATTACTAACGTCGTTTATTTTCTTAGGTCGGGTGAGAGGATTCGTGAATTTGACTTCTTTAGGCCACCATTGGGGCTCGCTTATCACCTCCACAGTATCGTGTCCCAATGAACACTGCACCATGAACGCTATAAAACGTTCTAGTTGTTTCTGAAAAAAAATTCAATATTATTAAAAATATCGGGTATTTCGACAGAATATTTTTTAGAAAATAAATTGCACAAAAATATAGTTTTATAGTTTTACATCTTGATTGTTTACACAACGATGATTGTTCAAACTATTAGAAAATTGTAGTCAAGTTATTGTTTAAGATCGTAATTATCTCATCAATAAATTAATAATTTATCACTAAAAAATCTTGATTTAATGAAGCCAATTTATAACTAAAAAATAAAATATGTATCTGCTCATTTTTTATTGTTAGTTATTAAAAATTGACAAAGTAAAATTTTGCTTAAAAGAAAATAAATTGAGAAAACTATGAAAATAAATAATTTATGAATCTCAAAATTCAATAACCCAGAAACTTACCACATAAAAAATTCGAACTTTGTTATTTTACAAAAAAAAAACAAAATTATATTAGATTTAAAAAAATTTAAAAAACGTTTTTATTTCTCTACACTTTCAACAAGTTATCAGAGTATCTTTAATAAAGAATACTAAAACTATCGCTCTGGACAGTGGTACAGATACTCTAAATGCATACAATTTATATTTTATAAATTCTCTTGCTAATGATATTAGAATTATTGTCATTTTTTGAAGGAAAAAAGGTGTGTGTCTTTATTTTTTCTAAATAGGAGACTTGAGCTAAAGAATACCAGAGTTATTTTGTCCAGGGAAGTAGGATATCCGTCGACGAAGAGTAGGGGCAGATTGGATATCATAGAGCCTTCCTCCACCCTGGGAAGATCGTCCGGCTCTGTGTCACCAGTGGCAGCCATCATGCTTTCATCCGCATAGTCGGGGAGTCGCTCCTGCGCCGGACCTACCCCATATTCATCCTCCTGAGCCGCTAAGAACCTCATCTTTCCAGCATCAACATCCTTTCTTGCCTCTCCAAAGTTACAGCATTGTTATTACCACACTGCTGAACTTGAGCCAAATATTTATCATTTGGCCCTTCAATATCCTTCAACGACAAAAAAATTTCTTACAGACCAATTATTTGTTCTACAGTTTACATTTTTATAATTGATTTTGACGATGAATGTTTTATGTTTAGGGAATTTCTCTGGGGAGGTTAATGCGTGATTCTTAATTGCAGAAAATTTTATTCACCTCGCTAAAATGAAAAATGTCTCACTGGAACTCAGGAGGTTCAATTGAATAAAACAATTTTATTGCTTTTAACAAATTTTTACAAAATCTCTATCATTGACAGAAGAATATGCGTTTTTAAATGATTACAATTTAGAGTTTTACATTTCTTTTTTTTTTTTTCATATCGTCCACGTGAAGCAGCAATTATTTTTTCGATGAAAAGGGAGGTCGGATGTGCATTTTATTACGAATTACACGAAGACTGAAACGAAAACAGGGTCGTCTGCATGACCTTAATTGAAGCTCATACCCCTTCGAGCTCTAAAGAAAAAAAAAAAAAATTCAGAATCCTATACCTCTGCATCTCACAGATCCCGAAGAACTTATTAGTTCGTTGTTCTTCCCTCGTTTTTCTCGAACGTCAACGCGAGAGGCGGCAAGGTGTCTTCTTTCTCTCTCTCGAATGTTTACCAACGCACGTCCCCGTAATGAGTCGGGTTCGCGAAGCGCATACGGAAAAACCGTTGATGGGAAAAAATAAAAAAAAAGAAAGTAGAAAATTTGGATCGAGAATTTTCGAGATGAAATTATCGGAGACGGTTGAGCGGCTGTCATTGAACGAAGAGGCTAATTTTTATGTGGAACACCATTCGTGTTTTTCCTAACCCCGTAATCTGTGAATCGGGAGGGAAAAAGGTTGTGCATGGTTCAACGGGAAGCAAGTTTGCTAGCGACGGTGGAGGTGTGTGCGAGGCAGGCTTCACTGTATCGATTCATTGTTCCCACAACTTCACGGTCCGACCGAAAACGCAGGAACAAACGAAAATGATGTTTCGTCAACGAAATAAAAATGGAGTTCGATATCGCTGGTTTATTATCTAACGAGAGGCTGAACGAGGAAAAACGCGCGCACTCGCGAACGCGATGCAAAAAAAATGCCTCGATAGAACGACTGACAGCTCCCTCCTCGGATCCCGTGCGTTCCGTGTTCAGCGAGCTCCCGCACTAAAATTCCAAAATGGCCGCGAAAGAAGCCCGCTCGACGCGCGCCATTTATTTTCCATTTTGTTGAGCGGCGCGAGAGAGCTTTCACGATTTCTCAAACCAGCCCTCCCCCGGCCGATCCTCGATTATTGCGCGCCCGATTTCGTCCCCAGCGAAACGCCTTTCACTCCCATCGGAGTTTTAGAACAAAACAGGGCAATATAAAGCGAGGCGAAAACCAAAAAAAATGTTGAGATAAAACATTGGGTATGAAATGCAGGGCTAAGGCCCCTTCCCCCTACCCCAGACCCCGCACGACGCGAGCGACACCGCAACAATAACGGGTGTTCCCCGAATCACACCGTGAATTTGGCTCGACAAATTGTCAAAAAAAAAACGAATTGCAAACCTTTCGAAACATCCCATAAATGTCTAACGATGCTTCGTAGACGCTATGAAACAGACCATTGTCTTTCCAAGCTCATATATAGGTATTTTGACCATGCTAATGCTATTTTTAACGATCTTTGAAGGTTAAGATTTCTGACGCGGAATTGTTATCTCTGCTTCAGCAATTTTTTTCCCATTAACGACGCAGTCTGTGTGAATAGATAATTACGACTCAGCAGTATGTGCATGCTTTACAATGATATTGAAGTTATTTCATATTGTAATAAATAATATGAAACGAGAGTACGTGGAAAGCTTTTGAGAAACTCACATGTAATCTGCGTTCACGAAATGGCGGCCGATGTCGTCACTGGATGAGTCAATGCAAAGTTCACGCACACCAGTAAAGAGTACGTAATCCCGTACTTCCTTACGTGTGAGCAAACTCACAATGCGCTAGTGACAGAGATAAATAACAGGCGAGTACTTCACTAATTTGCGACGGGGGATAATGCGCGTCTCGCCATTGGCTCGCTTGCCGCGGGTGGAGGGGAGACCGGCTGGTAGGAGAGAATTCTCGCAAAGAACTACTCGACGAGCATATACTTATTCGGGCAACATGGCTGCAGAAATACGAGCCATTGAGATAAAGCTCGGATCGCAGGGAAGAAAATGCTGATGCTTTCTTCCAGATTAAAAATTAATCATTTTTTATTTGCCTCATGAAACAATAGCTTATTAAAATACACAGAAGCGCGCGTATTACGAGTCGTTGTCTAAAATATCAAAGCGATAAGATGATTTTTTGTTTGTTGTTAAATCCGTTATATGAACGTTGAAACTCGCTTCGGTCAGATCCGTGTCGACTTTTAACTTTCCACCGTTCGAATTAAGAGAAATCTGAAAATGAATACATGTGCCATTTTATTCGGCAAGCTGAGAATCCGTGTTTTAATATTTCTTGACAACACGCGCAGTCATTTTATCTTCGGACGCCATCTTGTTCTCAACTTAACCTCAAATAAAGCTGTTTATTGTAAAACTGTCTGCGTTTTTTTAATGTTGACCTTGTTTATCATTTAGAAATGCAAAATCAATTTTCAACGAACGAAGCACCAACTGCATCGATGACGTTTCATTTTGAAATAAATAGAATGTCAGATCTTACAGAGAAAATAGAGAAAATATATAGGAAAAAACGCATATAAGGAATGTCGAAAACATTATTTTTATCACGTTGACGGATAAAGTAATAATCACTGCAGCGATTATTGTCTCGTTTATCACTCTTGAGATTTTTTAAGATTATTATATTGAACGAATAAAATAGTCGTAACGATATCGACCTCTTGACAATTTTTTAGTTCTCGTGTGAAAATTATTTTTCAACTTTTTTAATGAAAATCTGACATATACTGAGGGTTTATACTTAGCTTATAGCCGAATTTAATATTTACTGACTAGAAATCGATATATTCCTGAAAAGCGCAACCGTTAGTAACCTCTCTCGGAAATTTGCACGTTTCAACGAATATATCGATTTTTGCATGGTAAAACATTTACGAATTTTACACATATTTTGAGAGGATATCAAAGAACGTCAATGAACATTTTCAAAAAATCATATTGGAAATAATTAAAAACTTGACTTTTTTTTGCATTTACACAAAACTAATTTTTTTTTCTTAAACGTAATGTGAAAGTTTATCAAAAATAATGGCAGAACTTACCAATCCGATTTTTTTGGAAACTTCGTCAGCACGGCTAGCCCGTTCGAATACTTGGACCTTGGTCTTGCCTTGATCGTTTTTCGGAACTTCGAGGGTAGTTGAAATTTTGATGGGAACGATCGTACCCTCGGGGATGACGATTGGTTCGAGGTCGTCGATTTGGACACCCAGAGCTTTGTCCAGGCAGTGAAGCTCGACGTTACTCGAGTTGAGATCGCGGTTGTACACGCCGTGAGACAGGAGCAGAGACGATTGAATTCCAGCCCCGATAGCCATCGTCTCGTCCGGACTCCACCTGCTCGTCAGTAACTCGCTGTTCGGAAAGAAAGAGCCTATTTTTTCCTGCAACTTTGGTATTTTCATAGTGCCACCCGTGAGGATAATTTTCCCGATTTCCTCGGCCGAGTGTTTCGTCACTTGCAAAATATCCTCGATCGGCCTCGTGTAATTCGACATGCAGGATCCGATTAGGTTTTCGAATCTCGCTCGACTTATCGAGTAACTGAAGTCCGAACCCCAGTAGAGAGACTCGACGAAACAATGGGCTGACGACATCGTCGAGAGTACGTGCTTGCACTTTTCAGCTTCCGTGTGCAATTTTGAAATAGACCTTCTGCTCTCGGTCGGATCCAGCTTATACTTCGCGTTGAATTCCTTGGCCAGGTAATCTGTCAACAACTGCGTCAACTTGTTACCACCGAGGTCCGGGTAATATTTTGTTGCTAAAATCTGATATGCGCCTCCTGCCACTTTAATGACCGTTATCTCGCTCGTGACGCCTCCTATTCTGTAGACTAGAACCAGTCTAAAAAAAAGCAATGCAATGCAACATTTATGCATTTATTATTTTTCATGTATATACCTACCGGTTAAAATATTTTTCTTCAATTTCTCCAAAAAAATTCTCAGTTTTTCGACTTCGACTTATTCTTTTCCCATTTCTTTAATACTTAAATTTATGAGTTTAATTTATAAGTAAAAGTGTGAAGTGAATTTATAAATATTTAAAGATAGCTGTTGCACTTGAATTAGTCTGGGGAAAAATGCATTATTTGCTGAAAGCATTTAATCTTCTTTATTTGTGGTCTCGTGGTTATAGATAAGATGGAGTAAAATAATCATGAAGGAATGTAAAACTTGAACAGTAGGCTTTTGGAAAAAGTCATGTTTAAAGAAAACTATATCATTGGTGTCACGGTTTTTTCACTATTAAACGTAAAATTTTTCAAAAGCACACATAAAGACCAAGATAAAGATGCGTGATAAATTTTAGTATTTGTTTTACGATTCTGAGGTTTCCGTTTTTATATGTATTGAGATTTCTATAAATATTCGTATCACCCTCATTTTTCAATTTATTCTTCAATCTTAAACTGACTTTTTTTTTCAACAAAAGTACGAGTTTTTGAATAAAAAATGAAATGTTTCGAAAGATTCATCTTTATAGTTTTTCTTCTCTTCTATTTGATATAACGAATATATTTCAAATCTTGAGAAAAATTTTAAATTATAATAAATGCAACAAAGGTAATTTATGCCATGAGAAAATTTAAAATTCTAATAAATTGAAGGTTTTTGCATGATCAACGCTTGCAAATATTTTTTTACATATAATAAATTGAAGGAAAAAATCATCAGATTACCCTTGTTGATTTTTCGAAAAACTATGTAGACATTCTTTAAAATTATAATAAAAAGATAAAAAAAATACAGTTTTTACCAAATAGGAATCAAAACATTCACTGTTAATTATTGTAATTTTAACACGGGCTCTCATGGGAATCTATGAAAAATTGCAATTTTAAACAATAATATTTTCACGTGGTGAAGCTTCTTCAAATTGTACGCTACTTATGTGTGATACTAAGCAACATTTATGCAAATTATACAGATATTATATTTAAAGTCATTTTTTGCTAGTACCACCTTAACAATAAGAAATAAAAAATTTAATCCAAAAAATGTTCTTGCAGAAAGCTATAAATCTGGCACTTCCTCCTTTCCCTTTTTTTTTCATTATCTTGAAAACATACAAAAAATATGAGAGAACACAGACCATTTGGAAAAATCATCTTATCGTAATTGAAAATTAATAATTAAAGTTTTTTGGGCTTTCAATTATAAATATAGTAAAAAATAGTGCAAAAGCTTTTAGTATGATAATTGTTCTTGCTTTAAGCGTACGTGCCTCGAGTCAATACAGTGGCTGTTGGTAAATAAAATTTCAAGCTTTTTGTTCTGTACCACCAATTCAAAGAAATGATATGAATTAATGGACATAAATAAACGAATAAAGGCTCTCATAGAAAAGTTGTTAAAGATCTTCAACATACTCTTTTTGTTTCTTATCCTTTCCAATGCCATGAGCCAGACAGGCAGCAGCGGGTTCACTAATATTTTGTAGTACTTTAAATCCAGCAGCTTCCGCAGACCGACTCCAAGCTTTGATGCTCTCTGAGCTGAATCTGAGGGGAGTACACAGCACAACGTTGTGTTCCTCATCGTCATGGGCCGCTGTTGTTGAAATGTCATACATCTCTCTGAATATCATTGTAGTTATATCGGCAGGTGTTATTTTCTCATTTTTTTCATTTCTCACAATCGAGTAATGAAGAGACTTGGGGTCGTTGATTAATTTGCTAGGACTGCTCTTGATCGCTGCTTCTAATTCATCAACGTCAATGTCTTTATTCATGAGACGCTTGTTATTGACAACGGAGACTGGGCCATTTCTGAACAGACTGGACTTGGCTGGTAATCCGATAATCTGCAATTGTCAAATTGTTTCAAAATGGTCCATTAGGCAAGAAAAGACGGTAAACGTAACCTTAGATAAATCTGAAAAAAATATTTGCAAACCTTTTCCGAGTCATTGAAAGCGACGACAGCCGCTGTAACTCTGTCGCCAGCATGGTTAGCCACCACATCAACGTTTTCATCCTGAAAAAATTGTAAAATACAACATGAAATGATTATTTATCGATGCTATACCTGTTAGGCTATTGAGTGAAAATTAAACAATTAGAAACGGTTCCTGGCCAAATAGCTTCACAACAAAAAGTAAATTTACTAATACTAATCAGAATCCCTGATTTGACAATCTTCCTTACTCTTTTTTTCTATAAGCTATTGTAATTATTGGAATCGAACAAAAATGTATGTTTTTTGTGTACTGTCAAATGTGTGGTTAACTGGGCACCACGTGGTTGTGCATTCCCGATTATTTTGGTAACAAAAATATTTTTATCGTTCGATATTCGCGCTATGATTTCTCAAGATTTCTTAATTCCCATTACGAGCGTACTCACTTTGTATATGGCCAAACACGCGGATGTGTTGCCCAAGTAAAGACCGAAAGAAGCAGCCGCAGCCATCGTAAACAAAACTGTACTACAAGACAGACTTGAAATACAGTATGAATTCAACAATTAATTATTGTTATCAAAGTGACTTGATATACCGACGACAGTGTTTCTTTCAATGAACAAGTCTTCTTTTATGTAAAAAATACCAGGAACTATATTTTTTTATTTATTTCACATTTGTACATTATTACAACCGTCACTTTCACTGCCGGCTTTCGACAAAATTAACATTTTTGCGTGTGTTGTGTACGTGTGTAATTATGGACACATACAAGGCTTAATAGACACTAGCGACTTTGTGACGAACTTGACAACTATTTTGAATGCTCGTGGCGGGCGCGTTCCACTTATCGTCCAAAACGTTCACAAAGATCCAAAATCAATGTAATGAGGATAGGACGAAGGCTTTGTGGGCGATAAGAGGAATTTGCCTGGACGCTCTCTGTATAGTTTTTAGATCTTCGAATATCTTCGAAAAGATGTTGTGGTTATGTTTGTTTTATCAACGAAATTGTGATTCTTTCTCATTGTAATGATTTTTTGCATATATTTAGGTAGCTGAAAATAATGTTAATTTATAACCACATGATGTTTTTCTATTTTCGTTGAATGACAGCTCTGGCTATTGCAAAAATGTTTAGAAAAGTTGCGGTCGGTGTATCCGGTGGTGTGGATAGTGCCGTGGCCACTCTTTTCCTCAAAAGAAAAGGTAATATTTTTTTGATTTTTTGATAACCGCGTTATTGCGAAAACTTTTCTCATTCTGTTGAGATAATCCACGAAAAATTTTAAAATGTCAATCATATGCTAATAAAAAATTACATTAATTCAAAAAAACAAATTCATCGAATTTTTATGAAAGAATGTTTTTTTTGTTTACTATCAATCATATTAAAAATTACGTGAATATAATTTAGAAAAAACTTTTATAAATGTCAAATTAAATTATTGTGTAATAAGCAGATTTTAAACAAAATTTATGTATAGTGTGATTAGAAGTTGTAGCATTTGTAGTTTAATTTTTTTGTATTCAGGATTCAATGTAACGGGAGTTTTTATCAAGAATTGGGACACTATTGATGAAAATGGTGAGTGTGTATCTGAAAAAGATTACAAAGATGCAGAATGGGTATGCAAAAAATTAGATGTTCCACTACTTCGGGTTGACTTTGTTAAGGAATACTGGAATGACGTTTTCAGGTACTTGAACAAATCATTAATTTTTAATGAATAATAAAAAAATTTTAATATATTCATAATACATATGAATTTTTAAAAATTGATGGAAGGTAAATTTGCTACTTCAATATTTGCTTTTTCAGCTACCTTTTGGACAGTTATCAGAACGGTTGTACTCCAAATCCAGACATAGAGTGCAACAGAAAAATCAAATTTGACAAATTTTTCAATTATGCTAGAGAAAAGTTGAATGCGGACGCAATTGCTACCGGTCATTATGCCAGGACAACTTTTGGTCCATATCTGGAAGGATATAAAAAAAACACCAGTGAGTATAGCGATATCATGAAATTCATGAATTTAGTTCAGAATAAAAATATAAGTGTATGTACGCACGAATAAGAGTATCTTTGTTAATAATGAGCTTGAAATGAACTTTCATGAAGAAAGCTTTACTTCTGTATATCTTTTAGAGGTCCAACTGTTACAGGCTATGGATTTGACAAAAGACCAGACATTTTTCTTGTCTGGGGTCCCTCAGGAAGCCTTGCAGAGGTGCATGTTTCCTCTTGGTGAATATTACAAGTACGACGTGAAAAAAATAGCCGAAGAAGCCCAACTGGACGTTATACTAAAAAAGAAAGAGAGCATGGGCATTTGTTTCATAGGCTCGAGATATTTCAAAAAGTTCATTTCGGAGGTGAAAGAAAGATGATTTTCAGCATGAGCATTTGAGCCGTTGGAAAACTTTTTATGAAGCAATCACTTAGTGCAGACTGAAAATACTAATATTTATTTTTCGACAGTACGTGGATAATAAACCGGGGAAATTTATCGATTACGAGACGGGCGCTGTTGTTGGTACTCATGAAGGCATTCATCACTGGACTTTGGGTCAAAAATGTAGAATTAGTGGCCAGGATATGGCGTACTTTGTTTATTACAAAGATGTCAATACAAATAATATATTAGTGGTGAGTCAATCAGATAACATGAAAGTTCAAACTATCTATTATATTATCGTAATTGTGCAAGTATCTCATTCGTTTTTTCTACAATCTTAAGATAGTTTAAAAAAGGTTCAAATGTAGACGTTTAAAAAATATTTTGTTTTTAGGTCAAAGGAACGAACCATCCAGCAATGTTTACAAAATTAGTAATTACAGCTAATCCTTACTGGATTTGCGAAGAGCCTGAACCGCTGAAGAATAGCCGGGGAGTTTTCGACTGCTATTTTCGATTTCAGCACAGACGCCGCCTGGTTCGTTGCAAGATTTACAAAGGCACGAACAATCGATTAATCATTCACTTGGAAGTGGCACAGAGATCGATCACACCAGGACAGGTAACCAATGATTTGTGACAAATTCGAAACTTTTTAGTCTTGCCTTTAACGGCCTTTTTTTCGCAGTTCGCAGTTCTATATTCGGGAGAAGAATGCCTCGGAAGTGCCGAAATTCTTCACCCGGGACCTTCGTTGCATTCTCTTGGTCAGGAAGTGGAAATCGATGATGAAACACGTTTGCTAAGTAGGCCATATGTAATAAGAAGAAATTTTAATATTCAATGATATTGAAAAAATATAAAACATTCATTTTTTAAATATAATTCTCGATTTTTTAAATAGAATTATTTTTCTACTTTTCGTAACAAATATTTAAAAAAATGACTAGTACGCTAAAATCATCCTTTATTTATGTAACGATTTTTTCATCGTTCTTTAAAGTTTCCTGAGAGTAAAGATTCCACCCAACTTGATCCTTTTACTCGAAGATCACTTGGGGTTTCCACATCCAAGGATATTTCTTCATTCGTTTTAAATAATTGTTCTCCTGCGATTTTCTGCGTTCCTTTTAGACTCTCGTCAAGGCTCAACTTATTGCTCCTCAGATTTAAATGTATATCATTCTCCTTGGGAATAATTAGGTCTATCGGACCCTCCGATATAATTTGGGATTTTCCCGTAAGCCGTACCACGTGAATCTTCGTATCCCCGTTCTTTATTTTGGCCTGAAGAGATCCGTCTAGGCAAGCTAAAACATTTCTTATCGTTAAGTACCAAAATAAGAAATTAAAATCTTACTTTATACAATCGTTTTATAATCATTCTTCAAGGTAATTTCATAGAAAAAAGTTTTCTTGAGAAAATTTTGAACAAGTTACTTATTACCGAAATATTGCCAAAGAAATTGATTGGAAAAAAGTCGAGTGATCCTAGGATTTATTTTTTAAAATATTCAAAGTTAAGTTCAATCATTTCTTTATTTAAACATGTGTTTAAAATAAAAATTATTTATGTAGAAAATTATGGCCAATTTTGATAAAATTCTTATAATTTTCCTAATCTCTGTATCTTTTATAGGTTTGTCTGTTTCTACCCAAAAATACCCTTTTTAATTTCAATTAAAATTCTGAATCTTCTTATTTGATAATTAACTTACAGATATTCAAGGACCCTGATCCACTTATATCAATATTGGAATCCATGTGAAGATTGTTCAAATTTAAAACACCATTTGCAGTTTTAAATACTGCTCTTCCACAGTAATTGCTACCAAGATTGATGTTTCCATTTTCAGTAGTCATTTCCAGAGTCGTTCCCAGACATTTCTCAGCTTTTATTGACTATCAAAATTTACATTACTATTTCTTTTTTTATATTTTCACGATTCTATCGTTTTTTTTTTACTTTGAGAAACTTACTCCGCTCTGAACTGTTTTTACTGCTATGTCCCCCTGCAAGCTTGTTCTCAAATCTATGGAACCACCCATGGTCGACTCAAATATCATCTTTTTCGCTTGTAGCTTGGAGCCCAAAATATTACCTTTTTCAGTTTTTGCTAAAACAAAGTCAGAGACCATTCCACTGATCGATATACTTGAACTTCCGCAGATTCGAGCATCAACATCTAAAACATGAAATAAAAAAAATATTCTTATACTTAAAAATGAATATTCACTATACTTGTTCAAATAGCCGAACTATTTTAAGAAAAAAATTTCTACAAATTTAAGTAGCAACATCCAAAACATAAAACAAATGATTTAAAATCAAAAATGAAAGTAATAAAGAAAATAAAATACCATATTGAACCGGAGTTTCAACCGTAAATTTATCGTCCTTCAAAAGATTGATTTCATCCCCAGCTTTCGCGGTTATCCTACAGATTTGTTGATCAACGTCGACGTTCAGGAATTTTTCAATTTGCACGTCGTCGCGATGGGGCGACGTGATTTTGACAACGAGCGTGTCCATGTCCGGATACTCGTGAGGATCGGTCGGTCTCACTTCGACGTTCCACGGGACGTCGATGAACAATTTTCCATAACAATTGACTCTCTTGGTGATCTCCTTATTACATTTCGACGTTGCGGTAGAAAGCTTTCGTGCTATCGTACGAGTCTCGTTCAATAATCCACGAGGGAGCAAAAGCGGTCTCAAGGACGCCAAAGATCTCGTTGCCATCGTCGAAATATGTAATTACAATTTATTCGCGCGTTCGTGCAATTGTACTGACTTGTTTATTATAAAAGGAAAGATAAAAGAGGAACTTTTCATTCATCGGATCGTATGCTGGTAGAAAGCCCGTACGTTCGTAGTACGTACTGTACGCTGGTTATGTAAACAGCTATTCGGTACGGAATAAGCCGGTAAAGTCGAGATGTATCATGTATTGCAATAAAGTACATAAATGTATAAACAATACATAAAATGCCGCGAGTGAGTACAGGGAAAGGGAAAAACCATATATGTAATACTCGAGACAGTTTCTATAAATGGAAGCTGTTCCGACTTCCAACAAAAAATGAGATCCTCCGAGCCTCCAACTCCGTTGCGCGCATCTTTTGTGCGCATCCGATGATTTTCGACTATTCACAATTTTGTGATGAAATTTGGTGTATGTTGAGATTAATATCTTATTACTTATCTTGTGTTGTCTGAAGAACTTGGACTTTATTAAAATTAAAATAATATAAATAATACATTGTAAAGACAATTATAATGAAAACTGCACTGGCTCTGTTCTTTTGGGTTTGAAGTGATCCTAAACGTGTAGAACGGAACCGCTTGTGTCTGCGCAAATCGAGTGAACTGGCACCGAACAACCTCGATCACGCAGGTTCAGTTCTACACGTTTCGGATCACTTCAAAACCAAAAGAACAGAGCCTATTCTCAAGGATGCGCAGAATGCACCAAGTGTCTCCAAATAGAAAGAGAGAATGAATATGCGGCACCGTAATGTTGGAACATTCTCTCCCATATAAACTGTCCATATATGAGTTACAGTCGAACCTTGTTATAACGAACGACGCAACCTCGCTGTAGCGAACGACGCAATCCTCCACTTTTTATGCTTTTGTCCTCCGTGACCAATGGAACATCGTTCCCTACAATTCGGTAAGGTGAGGAATAGAGGGGAGGGTTCGTTATACAGTGCTCCCTCCCTAAGTTTCCTTGCCCCTTCAAAAGTAGGGGAATATGTTCCCCCACTTTAAGCGAAACACACAATCTGAACTATATCTCTCGCTCTCTCTTTTCTCTCGTTCGAAAACTTAGGGAGGGAGCACTGTAACAAGGTTTTCTGGCCCAGACCGTTCGTTATAATGAGGTTCGACTGTACTAAATATATGATTATAATACATATATGATTGTAATACAGTGTGTATGAACAATAAAAACGCTGCGAGCGAGTACAGGGAAAGGGAAAAACTGACGCGTGGCGGGGAATCGCGGCCAAGAGTGGGAGAAGAGGAGACTGCGCGCGTCTGTCCTCTCGTACTATTCGCCGCGATACAAGATACAACGCGAATCGCGAATCAGTCGGCATCTTTCGCGCGTCGTGTTTCAGCGTTGCGTCCGCGTGCGTGAAAATAAAACAAGAGAAACATTAACTTTCTCTCTTCGGTTGCGCGATTCATGATCGTTTATGTTTCGGTCATTTCCTTGGCTTCGCTCTACCACACTCGATACGCTAGACTCTCGGTAGCTAAATAACTTTGATTAAAAATACGGGGGCACGCGTTCGAGTTGCCGGTTCGATCCCGTTGTTGTGCGTTGTACGCTGATACAAAGTATATACTCCGAGAAGAAGCTTTTAACGCGCGGAAGAGTGATAAAAGTATAGGGAAAGAGTGGGCAACGCGTTGTTACGTTTAGTAGCGCCGAAAGTGTCGAGTACGATACGAGGCTCTTTTTTAGAATCTAAATAATATGGCGATCGTGAGCGAGAGTATGCTTTATCAGGAGAGAATAGCACCTTCTTACGTATCATCGAGCGGTTATTACGGTTACGTGCCGCCTACGTGCCCGTTTGCAAATTACGAAAGCCTCGTTGTTAGAGACGGGTCGTGCAACAGTGCGAACGAGGCCAGCAGCAACGAAACAACGTTAATCTTCGAAAAGCATAACAATCATAACGGGAACGAGGGTTCGGCAATGGAGACCGATGAGAGCGAGACTCGATGCGTTGTTAAGTCTCTATTCGGGAATGGCGTCCTTCCCCGACGCCAGAATAACTATTGCGTGATTCCAGAGACCGAGAACCGATGCGAAAACATCGGATCGCCGCTGCCGTTCGGACGCTACGGAAGTTTCGGCCCGCTCGGCTATCAGCCGGAAATCAATGGCGTTTCAAAAATGCGCGGGAACCGGAAGCGCGCCGGCCTCGGTGATCCCGCTTATCTTATTGATGATCGTTGTACGAAGAAGTTACGACAAGGTATAGGGCAAAGATTTTTACACCACCTTTTCTTTTTTTTAATTACAATTTATCTAGTTTAACTATCCGACACTTTGCGGTCGGGGCGCTGCGATTTTTGGTAAGGAATGGCGCGGTACCCGGCCTCGTTTCCGGTAGGCATTTTTCTATGCGTATTCTTCTTTCCGTCGTACTAATACCGATTTTGACTAGTTTCGCGAGAAAATGAAAGTTGTCGATAACACAGAGAAATTATTCATAATAAATATAGTGAAGCAAGATTTTATTATACTTTTTTACTCTTTGCGGTCAAAATGTTGCGATTTTTGGTAGAAAATACCGATATCTGGACTCACTTCCGGTAGACATTTTTCTATGCGTATTCTTCTTTCCGTCGTACTAATACCATCGCCGAATTTGACTAGCTTCGCGAAAAAATGAAAGTTGTCAATAACACAGAGAAATCATTCGTAATCAATATATAGTAAAGCAAGATTTTATTATACTTTTTTACTCTTTGCGGTCAAAATGTTGCGATTTTTGGTAGAAAATGCCGGTATCTGGACTCACTTCCGGTCGGGATTTCTCTATATACGCATTTCATTTTTTACGTGAACGCTACAACTTTTTTTTTCAACCAGTTTGACGAGCCAATAAGTGACAAATAATTTCTATTGATGAAAAAAAAAGATGATTAAGCTGAGACAGGAAATGGCGAAACGTTTATAAAAAGATATTCCATTCTTGAAACTTTCGAAAAATGTCTGTGACTCCTCAAACATGACAAGATGCTTTCATAGTAGTAATAATAATAATAATAATAATTTAGGGCAATGGCACGATAATATTAAGCGCATCGTATTTGATTCTTCTTAAACTTGGAGAACATCCAAGTTTCCACTTTTAGAAGCGATAATCGTTCTCGTGTATTTATTCTTTTTCCCCCTTCGCACCGCTGAATTTTCGATGCCTGGGCAACAAAGCGCGACTGATGGCCATTTCTCTCAATAAACACAACAAAGAGGTTTATTTTATCCAATTTACAGTAATGTTGCTTCAATTAGCACTAAATTAATGCGAGTCAAAAAAATTGAAATTGAATTTTGTAACACAAACGTTAATTCGATTTAAACAGAAAATAATTTCTTTTTATAGTGATAATTTTTTTATTGCTGACTCAGTAAAAGAAATTGAATAATTTAAAATTAAACAAAAAAAAGGGACACGATGAAAATTACTTGGGGATTTTTTTTTCGTTATTTTGGACTTTGATTTTAAGTTTAAAGTTACAAAAAAGGTGAAAAAATAATTAAGGACGAATTGAAGAACTTTATGCACAATGTACATCTTACAATTAGAATCACAATAAAATTAGAAATGTTTTTATGTGTTGAAATAATATTTGAATGATTGAAATATCTTGAAATGTTTTTATTTTTAATCGTTTGAACAATATTTATTTTACTTGTGCATAACTTTAATTATTTTTTTAACTAATTCACAAAAAAATTGATTAATTTTTAGCTAAAATGTTAAGTTTTAGTTTCACGAATGTACAATTTAAAAAATATCATTTCATAGGGGAACTATACAGTTTATTCTTAATTTTGATGAAAAACAAAATAAAAAATAAAAAAGGATCATAAGAATCGGGGTTTTTTGAATGGTTTCGACAAATTGGATAATAAGGTAGCCGGCTTTCGTTTCAGAGACGGTGGTAACAGCAACTTTAGCGATGGTCCACAATGTTTACGAAAATGTAGATCGTCCGAGATGTTTGATGAGCAGGGATCACTGATGGGAAGAGTCAACGAATCGAGAAAGCTCGCCGGGAGCGAAGAGGTCAGCGAGCTTGGTCCTTGCACGTTGAAAATTCGCTGCCACGAGACGGCAGGTAACTCAGACGAGAGAGCGAATCACGAAAGTTCGCCAAAACTTGCTAGATCTCGGGAGAAGAAAAAATTTTGCGATAGTTACTTAGAAGTTATGTTGATGGAGACGCACGGGTGCTCGGCTTATCATTACAATCCTTATCGAATCTCGGACCGCCCGTTGTCCATAGAGTCCGAATTCTGAAACAGCCAATGATAGTTTCGTTATCGAAAAAAAAAACTTTTCTCGCCAACGTCCTCTATCTTCAACTCGATGTTATGAGAGAGCCAATATTTTCGACTTTTGATTCTAAGAACACATTGTACTGACTCGCGTACGCATTCGTTGCGCATTTACAAATTCATATTCGAAGATAAACACTCGACAAATCCTACAAACTAAGTGTGTGTATATGAAATTAATAAATGTTTACTTTTCTATTCATCCGAGTTTCCTTTTCTGTCCAAGTCCTCTTCTGAACTGAGCTACGCTACATTACACAGCTCTTTTCGCTCTATTCAATCCGGTAAATGTGTAAATTAGTTGATACTGGGATGAAAATTTGACTAATTTTTTACCCGAAGGAAAGCAAAATTTTTCTTTACTATCTCGATTTCCTCCATCTGACGAAATCTTTATTCCCGTCTGGTCAATATTTTTCGTATTACATATTTTTTCAGTCTCGCTATTCTCGATTGAAAAATTCGCATTTAGCGAGCATTCGAGGGTGTCGAGTCGTTCTAAAGTAGAAAAAGAATATTAAGAGTAAAATTAAGCTCGCGCGGATCATAAATAAATGCAGGAAAGTAAAGTTTCACGAGTCTTGTGAAAGTAAGTACGTTGATCATTCTCGTAGAAAAGGAGCGCAGTATGAAAGTCATCGAAGCGTACATCAGTCGTTTCTAAAACGTGAAAAATTGATGCAAAGGAAGAGGAAAAATCACGATAGTTGATTTTTCTCTCATTCGTTTCTTCGAACTAGTTATAGGAAATTTTTTCTCGCTCCGTTATTCGCGAGAATTTCGGTGCCGGAAGAGTCGTCTCGGTATTATATCCAGCATGGAATTCTCCATAACTACAGAGTCATCCTCTGGGTAAATTCCATCCGGTAGTTCGCGCGAAATGTCGGGTCCGACCGCGCCCTGGCTCTCCTCAGTCTCATCAGCTTCGTTGTCAATTTCCGGAGACGCCTGAAAATAAAATAAAATATACGTTTTTCAGGTGCACGAAGAAGAGAGGGTGAGAAATTTCTTTTTTTCTTTTTTTTTATTTTACTCGTTGACTGCTGGAAGCTTCCGGTCGCGACTGATCGGCTTCTGCCAAATCCTCGTTGTACCCTGGCATAACCGACAAGGAAACTGGCACAGGATTTGGATTCTCGACTGGAATCGGTGCCTAATAAAAGTACAATTAAAATATTAATCATTTATCGATGAAAGTTTGTTAATTTCACAAAAATATTTTTTTTAAATGTTTTCTATTATTTGTAAAAAAAATGTCATCTCGAGTAATCGATACAAGGTGAAATTCAATGGATAATAGTTACCTCGAAATCAAAGTGAACGACCATTTGCGGATTTTCTAATTGCTGCACCGGTCCTGAGGAATGCAGTGGTTCGTTGATTTCAGCGAGAAGCATACGATTTGAGACGGCGTTAGAAGGTGGCAGGGCACTTGCTTGAGCACCGAGATCCGAATCCTCGTCGCTCGACTGACAACTTTCGCTCGCTGTTTGATCAGTCGCTTCGTTCTAAATTGTAAATACACATACTATGAGCGATCTTCAATTTTTATTACACATTTTAAATGTTAAATCTCCGTTGAAAGAATTAAAGACGAGATTTCCGATAAAAATAAGCTTATAACAGATTCGTGCGATTTAAACTGTGTATTTTAACAAAAACAAACAAAAAATTGACAATTTTTTGATCTTATTATTTTTCTGAAACTTTAATTAGCAATCTGAATATAATTTATCAGCAATTTTAACAACATTATTCAAATGATTAAAACTCTGAAAATTTGAGGGAATATTTCTAAGAAAATATTTTTAATTTTTAAGACGTCAAATTTGTCTACATAATAAACAATATTGAATTTTCGAAAATTCAACGTCTGATAAGTATTGAGCTGTGGGATAAATAAGTTCAAAATTTTATACAGAAGGAAATAACTGGATATGTACTTACCAAGGGATTACTCAGCGACTGCGTGTCCTCGAGAGTGTGCAGAAATCTCATAAGTCGGGGACGGAGTATGGGGTTATTACTAATGGCGTGTATCGATCTGAGTATTATCACTAAATAATATGGTCGTCTTCGATTCGCGGCGACCACAGACCCCAGAAGATCCCTCATTTCACCGCTAAAATAAATAAAAGTACGTGCATTATGTACCAATAAATAAGTTAATACAGAAAAAAAAAATTTTTCTCAAGTAATTCTTAACATGTCATTATATCGTATATTTTATGATAGATATCATAAAATTTATTAAAATTAGTTCATTTATGTTATTAAAAGTAAAAGAATAAACTATTCTTATTTATCTCTTGCTTATATTTACTTTAAATGACGAAACGAATAAATATCGTCATTGCTTTCCCCGGTTGGTTGATACGAGGACTGATTTTCCTCCCAAAAGTTGTCCACCTGTTGCTGCGACGTGCCTTCGTTGGAGAGAATGTTGCTCCGGGCTACCGAAACCTCTCGCTGCTCCTGAGGCTGTAAATTCGATTGCAGTTGAAGATTCAATGAGTACTGTGCTTCAGCACCCGATATTGATTGCAAAGGACCATTATCAACTCCGTGTTCACGATTCCGTTTGTCCCTTCTGCGAACAAAAAAAATACATTTTCGTAAAATTAATTTAAAAAAGTATACTTTTCTTTTTGAAAAAAGTTGGATCTATTTTTAAAATTTATGTTTATTTTGAAAAATCGATTATTATTTACTCACACAAGGGTACTACTGTTGACACTCGCACTCGTCGTGTTTGTCGATGTGACGGAATTTCCTGACGACCCAGCCACAGATTCGATCGCAGTCTTTGGATTTCCCGAGAGCAAATTTTGTCTGGAATAACTGTAAAAGGGCAAGAAACAAAAGACAAGAAGAGCATAATTCTGGCATTAAAGATTAAAAAATGAAGCATATCACGCCTTTTTTTCTTCACAAAAAGCAAGTCATGGAAAGTCTCACATTTGGTAATTAAAAAAAAATAAATAAAAAAAAGAGGTAACGACTCAAAGATTTTTGTTTCGTTAACGATCACGAGTGTTAGTAAAGGAAATACGTAAAAAAATGTCAACACAAACTCTTGGTCGATTAGTAATGCAGGGAGATGAAAATCTTAAATTGGAGAAACTCTGCTAAAAAAAAATCATTCTGCCTCACGAACGCATTTACGTACCATAGATCTACCTACCCGTTCGATCTGGGCGCGCTTCTACCCTTTTCACGTCGAAGAGAATATATATCGCACCGAAGTCATAGAACGGTCCTGACTATAGTGAAATTCAATGATAGGAGCACTGTGACAAATTGTCGTTGAGAGACCGTTAACGTTTATTGGCTAATGAATCTTTACAATCGGTGTGAACGAAAAAAGTCTGTAAGAGCGCGAGATATCGCGAGGTGCGTTGCCGAAAAATGGAGAAAGCGAGAGGATGAAGGATTCTCCGGTAACCCGTCGTCTCGTTCATTGCCGGAAATTTTACCTTCTAAAATTGTCCCAGTAATTGTTGGCTCGATTGCCGGGAGGCACCTGGTTGTTCAATTGTTGATGACTCTGTTGGCTCTGTTGAAGTTGAGGCTGATTCTGGGAGATGGTCGATACGACGACAGGATTTTGAGCGATCGACGAATTGGGCAGCGACACGAGGTTCGGCAGGGACGAACTCGGTGGCAAGGAGGCGTCCAGCGTAGAGCCAAGGTGCTGGGTCGATCTGCTCAGATTCGAGTAGTCTTCCCGGTTCTCGACGTTTTCGTTGTTTCTCGCTTGGCTCTGATGAAATTGTTGCTGAAGTTGAGTTATCGCCGCTCTCATCGACTGGAGCTCCCGCTGTTGGGCCCACAATAATTGACAGCACTGTTGCATCGTCGTTCCCATCATTTGCAACTGCTGAGCTTGGGAGCTCATCAGCAGCTGACGATAATACTCCGCGCTTCCGGTTGGACCTGGCGAAACACATTGCTCGAGGAATATAATCCAGATTTTCGTTTTATCGCTTTCCCAAAATTCCTACTGCTCTTTGACAACCGCTTATCCCGCGTGCATTCCCCCGAGGCTCTCTCTAACTCTCTTTTTCTTTGCGTATCTACGAGCCTGAAGCTCATCTACTTTTTATTACCGTTCTGCGGCTGATTAACCGACGGGGTTGGCTCGTTCCACCAATTTATACCGAAACCGTTCTCAGCCGAGGTTATCTGTGGCCCGATATCCAAAAGGTTCTCCGACGATGAGATCCCGTCTACACTCGGCGCGTTCGAGCCTGCTTCAAAGTTCAATCGTCTCAGTTTGGGCTTCGAAAAAAAATGAGAAAAAAAAGGTGAGGAGGACATTTCGCATACCAGTTACGTTGGGATGCGGCCAAACGGAATTCGCCGGAGTGCTCGTGTGACTCAGTTGAGAGTTCGATCCTCGACGACCCCCCCAATCCGGTGCCGTCGTGTCTCTGTTAACGCTGGATCCGTGTTCCTGCTCGATTAAAAAAAATTATGCTATTTTAATAAATACTCTCAATTAAATTAAATAAGTCTCTTCTTCCAACATTGTCGAATGATCGAACAGTCGAAAAATTATCGTATAGCCGAGATAAAAGGAAGTTATAATTTTTCGTAGTTTCTCATCTATTTTTATATCTCGGGTTAACGATTCGGGAGACTATAAATAAAATGTGAGACCTTTTTCACGAGTTCTTCCATTTGACGTTTTTTCGTTTGCGCCTGTTGGATATCGCCATTGGTGTGGTGACTGCTCGCACAGCTGTTATTATTGTTGACGTTGTTGCTCTGTTTTTTTTCGTTAACGGAAATACCGGTGATGGAGGACGGGGGCGTTGAGCCTCTTAGCATCGTAGAATTCGCAGAGGCGTTGTTCATGCATGTGATTCCGCTAGCTTGCTTCAAGCGTCGCAATTCTGCCCTTGCAGCTTGGAGGAGGGTCGATTGTTCCTTGAGTTCACGTGTAACGGCCTATAAAAAATACAGAGATCGATATTTTGTTTTTAGTGTCCAAAGAAATTCCATACAAGATAAATTCGTACGAACTTGAATTTCTTCGACGGTTGGCCTCTCTTTCGAGTTGCGCGATTTTCCTCCAGAATGTTCGTCAATGTCGCTCTGACGGTCGAAGGAATTATAAGACGCCCCAGCTGCGACATCGACATCGATTTCTTGGCTCTCCATACTCGCCGAATTATTTACGTTCGACTCGTGTTCCGGCTCGACGCTTGCGTTCGAAATTTCTCGTACTTTTGTCGCTTCCTCCATCAGCGATTTCAGATGCGCCAGCTGGGCCTTCAACACTTCCAGCTCGGCCGCTTTATCGCGCTCCGCGTTTCGTGAACTTTCCGAGCTCTGTTTGGGAAAAGTATAAAATTTATAAATACTGAAATATTTCAAAATAATTATAATAGAAGAAAAATACTAAAAAATATTCATTTAAAAAAGTTATAAACTAAGATCGTTGACGTTTACATCTTAAAAAGAGATTTTGATGAAATTTTGGGAACACGGACTTTTATATTCAAAAGATGTTCCCGCAATAGAAAATTAATTTTGGCGTGAATGACTCAGATCCGGGTTGAAAAATCTTTTTGAGTGATAGTGCAATGTATAAGCGATGTATAAAAATTTTACGGCGATAAATAAATCCCCGTGATAAATGACAATCAACAAATTATAGACAAAGTTATGAAAAAATTTTGTGAAAACTTTCACTTCGGGAAGAACATAGATAATAGTGAGCTGATATTTTGAATTAAACGGTATAGATAAAAAAATTTGTATAAAATGATACTAACCACACTGGCTCTATCGGAAAGTTCAACGGCTTGAAGTTCAGCCATTAGTTGGTCCATGTGCTTTTTCTTGGATTGCAGATGAGCAAGCTTGCTCCGGAGCATAGCTGTTTCAGCGTCGATATCGTCGGCTTCCGCCTGAGGTTGAGAACAACGACTCGCGGTCTCCCATGCCGGTGACGAAGTTACTGGCCCGATACTGGCCTGTGCTTGATTCTCCTGTTGAAGCAAGATCTGCTGGGCCTGACGAGCCGCGTTCAATCTTTCTCTAACCTGGAGCTGCATGCCGACGAGATTCGCCTGGTGTTCTTGCAACTCCGCGAGCTTTCGTTGGGAAGCTTCCATCTTCCTTCGAAGCTGAGCCTCAACAGGCTCGTTCCCATTTTCCTCACCATCCTGATTTCCACTTTCGCTGTTCTACAATCAACCAATAAGTCTTCAATGAAAAAAAAAACACCGCGAAATTTTAAGAACTTCGAACAATTGAGCAATAAAAATATCAGTATTTTAAAAATATGTAAATAAACTGATAGAAAATATAAAAATTATCAGTATGGAACAAACACAATAAACACACACCCTTCGATTACAGTTAGTGACGAGAAAGCGTTCTTGTGAGCTGAGAATGTCAAGAAGTTCAACGAATCGTTTCATTGGATCGATTCTTACAGGTTGCTCGTCAACGGACTATAAAATGCATACGTTTCGTTTTGTTAACAAAAACAGAAAAAAAACAACAAATGTTTGGTTAAGGGAAATTTGCTGTCATTAACCTCGTCAGTGATTCCGCGAACGTTGTAATCTTCCAGCAGCTTTGCCAATTTAGTTTCACTGTCGCACAGGTCCTCGACCATTCGACTTAATTTTTCGTGCTGTGTACGTGCTCTCTAGAACGTTAATTTTTCTAATTTAATCGACAACATTATTTTTACATTTTACTATCGTTTTTTTTTTTTGAATAAATCACATTTCTTTTCTTTTGTTTGGTGTCAACGTTTTTAATTTTTATTACCGGATCGGAAGATTGACTCAGAGATTCCAGCATCGTTGACGTTACTCCAATATATTCTCGAATCTGAAAGAGACGACTCTCCACTTGACGTCGATCCGGCTGTAAAAAAATCTAATCTTAACTCACGATTCACGATGCAATTATTCTTCTCAGAGATTCTCAACGATTACCATTTTATCGACATTCGTAGGTTTCGTTCGCTGGAGCTGAGGGGGTGATTGAGTTCTAGAATCTGTGGGCTGTGCCATTTCTTGCCAGTGAGAACAATCGTCGCTTGTGTAGTTGAACTGTCTACTACCGCTATAGGAAACTGAAACAAATTTAAAAATATAAATAATGTACATATAATAATTCAAAAAAATAAAAATAAAGTATAAAATGTAAGCAATTTAAAATATAAAGAACGCTATATCTTTAAAATATATTATACTATTTGATTGTTTTTATAAATTTAGAAATAAAAAATTACCTATATCAGCAAGATCTGTGTAAGATATCGACGGAGCGGAGCTTGTCGATCTTGCGTTGCTATTTTTCGAGCTTCTCGAAGTTTCACGTTCGTTCACGGGTTGCCAATCGAGCTAGAAATTCGATGAAAATGTTCACAGATAAATTGTATTGATTTAATGGAAAAAGATTCTGAGCTCGAAATTATTAATCTCACAGTTGTTTTTTCAGGAAGTATCGAATTATTTGAAGACTCATATGGCTGATGGCAATGCCTGCACACTGGGATTCTCTACCGAGACGAGTTAGAAGTCTCTGGATATGTATTCTTAGATAGGAACTCTCCCCACTGTTTTTACACCCTATTTATAGATTTCTCAATCCCGAAAACTCTCCCTCCCAACATTGTAAAACGTAACATCCACTTGTTCACGATTATCAACTTGACCAAATAATTGTTTAATTTTTATACCAATATCATAGCTCAAAAAATATGAATTAAAAAAATCTAATCGCATTTAAACTCTTTTTAAGATAAAAAAATGATGAATGATGTTAATCAGTGAGTACTTGTAAAAAGTTTCAAGAAAATTTTTAATAAAAATATTCTTTTTAATCATGTTATTTTTTCTTCCTATTGGTAATATCCTATTAGTGCCATTGCTAATGTTTTTTCTACATTGTTCTTCATTCCTTTAAGTATAATTTATATGAAGGAATATTGAAAAATTGAAGAGCTGAAAAGAAATTCATTCAAAAAAAATCTCATGCATTTTTCATTTTCTCTAATTTTACAAGTTGAGCAATAAAGGGCAATTTTCACTTCTTCCGGAATAATTTTTAAAAATTTTATTCGAGAAATTTCTTTAAGCTAAATAAGAATGAAGAGTAGAAAGAGATTGCAGAGAGAAATTTGGCACAATACCAGATTATTCGAATGCTGCATTCTGCCCGGGTAAACCAATCTCGATGTGGCTTGTTGATTAACGCTGGGAGTTTCTCTGTTCCTGTTGTTTCTGCGATTACTTTTTGGCAGAGCTCCCGTGTTGCGTGGACCATCGTTGACACCTGGAGCCATCGTTGACACTCTACGAAACAGGCTATTGTCTCTTTATCCCTAAAAAAAAAACAGTTCAAATTTTTTTAATACTAAGGAAGCCGATGCATAAAGATTTAGAGTTTAATTTTGAGGTTATGTTTAAAGAAACGAAGGGTCTTACCAAAATTTTCCAGGTGACGGCAGATCGTAGGAAGTGTTGGACGATACGTGAAATTTGCGTTTGCAAATTTGCAAGTACTAAATAAACGGGTTAGGGTATACCGTTTCGAAGAAACGTCACTCATGAATTGCTTGCGTCAATAATTTGGCAATTCGGTCTCGGAGAAGAATCCTGCATGCTATAAATATGCACGGAACATTGACGTATTTTGCATTATGTATATCAACACGTTTGCTTATCGGTCAAGGAAATATGTAAGGTTTTGACATTAGCCGCACACATAGGTTGTAAACGGCAACGAGCCGATTAGTCCCGGCCATTTTTAAATGCCGAAACTGACATCTGCCGTTTTCCCGGGAATTTTTGAATCAAGATACATATTTCACAATATAGTTAAAAAAAAAAACTAAAAAAAAACACGCTTTAATGGTAAATCGAATTAAAAAGTGAGAAATAATTTTTAATATAAGAATAAAATAATAAACGAGAATATTAATATTATTGTGAAAAAAGCGTGGAGTGCTCGATATGTCAGTCATGGCAATATCCCGAAATTTAATAATCTGTGAAAATAGATCGGCAAGAGAATTATTTACACTTCCGATTTGTCCTTGAAACATGATGGACGAAGTCTCGGATTCACTCGATTACCTATTTTCTCCCGATAATAAATTTTGTAAATTATAAATTATTCGTATTCTCGTTAGTTTCGTGGGAAAGAAAAGATTTGACACCACGAAGTTATTGGTGAGAGAGAAGGGCGAAAAATCGACGACCACGAGCCCGATATTCTTTGACGGAAATTTTATAATTTGAGACAGCCCGAAATAATTTCCAAATTTCCTTTTACAATGAAATCGCGAGATTTAATATCTAACTCGCGTTCAGGAAATAAAATCAAACCCAAAACCAAATTAATTTATAATTTTTCCTCTATAAATTTGCTTGCGCTCACCTCAATTCGACGTACTGTGAAAATCGCTCAAGAGAAAAATCTCCAAGAGAGATTAGGAGAAAAATGATTTTCCCTAGGGTATATACTAAAGAAATCTTTTTTTTCTTGCTTATTTTCAAGAGAAAAACACATTTGTAGTTTTCTTGATTGGATGGTGAGTCTCTAATGGCCAAAACGTAAATTGTGAACTAAAATGAGTAAAGACTGAATCGTTTTCTTTACTTCATATTTTCATGTAACCATCATTTATGAATTAAGTTGTTCATCCAAGGTAAATAATTTGATGACGAACAGGAAAGGCTCTGGATTATAACCATTGATTACCGAGTCACCGTTTTTTTTATCGCGACTCCTATTTTTTATATTTTTAAAGTGAGGTGTTTAAAAATTATATTCAATTGAAAGTAGACCAATTTTATTTTATCATCAGCTGATGTTGTATATGTTTACATTGTTAATTTGCATCTATTTTGGCTCATTCGTGCGAATTATCGAAAAATATAATTATACTGAAAATTTAACTAATTATTATAAAACTTTCTTAATTAAGCCTCAGATAAAATTTATGAAGATAATTTAACTATAATTAATGCGAATTAATGCACACTTTTCAATTAAATTAACTATTTCAAAGAAAAAAGAAGAAAGTAGTTGTAAAAAAATAAAACTAATTCTCTCAATTTCTTATTTTCACATAAAAGAGAGTGCACGATTTTTTCATGACCGGTATAGTCTATTTATTGGACAGATTCATACAAATTTCAGATTCACTATCATACCACAGGAAGTGTCAAGAAACAACTCATCACGCAAATAGAAACAATTTCTAGAAAATAAAGGTAGACGCAATAAAATTCATTGATACGGCACGTGGTGAGTTTGATATCGGATTTTAATACTGGCAAGAGAAAAGTGTAGATCGAGAAAATAATTCGAAAAACTCGTCTGTATAAATGGGACGCGTGAAAACAAAGTTTGATGTATTCCAAATGACTAGTAATGATTTTCTATACTGTATGGTCCGACAGTATGTTATTGATGACTGATTTTCAGTTGAGCTTGTATTTCAAATTTAATGGAAAATAAAAAAAAGATCTTTGTATCGAACAACAGTAGCGATAAAACGTAGTATTTCTCAGTGAGACCTTAATCATAAAAAATAGTGTATGCCTAGTATTATAATTCAAACGAGAGGTAGAGAGAGTAGAAGTGCGCGGAAGAGATTATTCGGTTCGATCATCGTTACAAAAATATTTCTTATGCGTCATCTCGTCGAAGAATTATTTGGTAATTTGCTCTAGCTATTGTGTGATTAACAATTATGAGCTCAAGCCTCTGTGCTTGCGTTTCATGCGAGCGTACGGACCGATGTCCGGATCCATCACGAAATCGTACAGAACTGCCGTCCACGAATCATGATGAGGTAAGTTGTCATAAAATTCAGGAGCTATTCTTCTTACCTAAAAAATAAATAGGATTTTCAAAAATTAAGCAATCGTGCTAGCGATTAATTAATTTATTTATTTATTTCGTCAAGGGGCCAGTCCCTTTAAAGGTTTCAATAAATCGATCATTTTTACATACTTTGAGAGTACAATATATTGAGCGTACACTAGAAAAAGAATAAATTGAAATACGAAATATTTACAAATTTATAGCACATAATCGTTACAAAGTTATAGAGTTATCAAGAATCGAAAAATTTTTCGGATTTCTGTTTGGGGACCATATAAAAAATGATAAAAATGCTGCCTTTCAGTGTGATAGAGGAGAAATTCAAAGAGATGTCTTTTGTAGAGTGACAATTTTTTTTTTTAATTTCAATACTCGAAAGTTTCAAAATTATGTAAAAAATTCAATAAAAATGATTCATTTTCAGCCCTCTAATGGGATTTCAGCCCTCTTTTAATTCGTGCAAAAACAGATTCGGAATCGTGAAATTATACCTCAGGTAATCTCGATCCTGGTACAGCTGGAAAATCATGATGCTCGTTGTGATATCCTACATTGAATGTAATGAAGTTTAATGGACCATAGTAGCTGTAGGTTTCATAGCCTTTCTTATACATGTAATGCTCCGATATAAAATGTCCTGCCACAGGATGCAAGCCCATGGCCATTGCAGAGCCACAAAGAAAGTACACTAAGACTTTACCACCTTGAAAAATGCCAATGAGATTATAGAAACAATTATCTCAAAAATTGATTTAAATCAAATAAAGTATATTTACCTAAATAATACCACACAATTCCATCGAAAATTAATTGAATAACGAGATTAACGTATTCCAGAGTAGTTGGGGCTTTTGGATAAACGACCAATGGTCGAAAAGCATAGAAAAATGGCTGGAGAAACACCCAGAAGAACTTCCCAACAGTTGTGCAAAATAGCTTGGCCTCCAAAAGCGTTGGCAAGTCTGTGTCAAGTCTTTCATCACCCTGATACTGTTATAAAAATAAACAAAAATTTTTGATCAATACCGTCAGTTTATAGAATGTGGGAGGGCTATTTTATTTTTCATCCATCTTACTCTGTGATGTTCCAGATGGTATTTCTTGAAGCTTATAGATACAGGAATTCCAATTGGCAAGTTAGCAAAGAATCCAAAAAGCCTATTGGCCGTACATCTAGAATGTCCGAAAGCAAGATTGTGCGCTATTTCGTGGATAGCTAAAAAATAAAACAGTTGGGCACTTGATTATTTGTCTGAGCTGATAAAGCAAAGGCAAACAGATAAAGATTTGTTCAGTGGATTACTCACCCAGCATGAGAGAGTGATTGATAACACCGCCGAAGCAATAAGCCATTAGAAAGAGCATTGGATAACTCAAGTCTTTGACAATGAACATTGAAGCTAACTGTACAAATACCATTCCTGTCACCACCCATTTGAAATTTGGATCATATCCAAATAATTTTTTAATCTGAGGATATTTTTCTGAAAATACCAAAATTATGAATGCACACTTTTTTTTCTACAACCTTGCAATCGCTTATACTTTTTCAAATTTTTTTTAGACCCTCATTTTTTATAACTCGTATACAATTATGTTCAAACAATTTGCATGTAATTAAAACTATAAAGTTGATACCAATATTTCTAAAAAATCACAACTGTAATTTTTTATTTTTACAAATGTTTGAATGATCCTTAATTTCTACTTAGCAAACATATAAATTTTAAAGTAAATAGATGAAAATTCGTTTCTTTCAAATTCCTCGATTTTAAAAAAGAATAATTTATCTTTCTTTAAAAACTACCATTTGTTTTTGGAGTTATAGGGACGTAAATAACGTTTTTAATCGAGTGAACATTTTATGCAGCTAACATATGAATAGAAAAATTAAAAATCAACTTATCAAACTGATAGGAAAGTTTTATGTCGTGCGATTCAAACTCGTATTGCGTAAAACGCTTGTTCGTCATTTGTCTGAAATTCTGATTGGTTTCGCGTGACAGACGAGACAAAAAACCTTATATGCAGACAAGTCTAATGAAGGGTGGAAAAAAAACGTACCCAATATCAATTTCCTCCGACTGGCATGGGGTTCTTCGGTGTAAACCCACTCAAAGTCCGTTCGGGATACTTTTTGGCCCATCGTCAAGAAAAATCGTGTTTTATCGCGCCCTAAAAGATCGAATAAACCGTCCGAATCGAGTGAAACGCACACCGGTCCAAAAACCAACCTAAATTATGCCTTTGGTACAGAAAAATGTTGTTTACATGATTCCACGCCTGTAACCAGTTTTTGACACGTACGGAGGACGAAAGGTCAGCACGTATACACACCTGTTGGTATCGGCAATTTATACGCTTTCCGAACTGCTCTGTCAATCCCCCATTTCAATCCTGACTTTTTTCATACAATTGGTTACACCGGCTGTACTGCCATATGAGTCAATCACGTGACCACTGACTCGAATTTCAAGCTCGTTCGCATGTGTACGACGCTGTCGCGAATAAGCAAAAAAGATATATATATATTGAAAAAATAGAGCATGGAGTGTTCTTTGGGAGTATAATATGGGTATCTTCTGTTTTTTTTTTAATATCAAGTCTCGATTGAGTTTATTTTTCATCGTTCTTATTCATTCCAACAAAATCAAATTCTGATTACGTGCTCATACTCACGTCAGACTCGAGAATAAAGCGTTCTTCAGCTGCAATTTTAGATTATCTAAGTTCCAAAAATGTTTTTATAAGCAATTAAGTCTTATACTCGTTGAAACCAAAAATCTTAGATGTATAATATTTTTTTAAATTCGTAATTCGTTTTTAAATTTTTAGACAAGTTAAAAAAATTTTGAAAAACCCTCCTGAATGGATATTAAGGCGCGTTTATATCCACTGTTGACCAATCACAGTTTTTGTCTTGACATTCGATGTGAAAGCACGAGTAACGTGTGTTGTATTATGGAGTGACACGAGTTTTGAGTAATTACGGAAGATTATAAATTTGCGTTACAATGGTGGACGCGTCGACGAAAAAAACCCTCAGTGGTATTCCTCTGTGCCAAACAAAAGCTGGACCGAGGGACAAAGAATTATGGGTTCAAAGGTTAAAGGAAGAATACATGAGTTTGATCAAGGTACAGATTGTTCACTCAAAGGGCTCCATATGGCTCTCATTATTATAAAAAGTTGTCATTTCTTGCTCATTTAATTCTTAGCGAAAGATTTCATTAAAATATTTGTAATTTGTTTTATTTGGCTGTAATCAAACAGTATGTGCAAAATAACAAGGAAGCTGACAACGATTGGTTCCGCTTGGAGTCGAATAAAGAAGGAACCAAGTGGTTCGGTAAATGCTGGTACATACACAATTTGCTGAAATACGAATTCGATGTTGAATTTGATGTGAGTACTGACTCCAGCGTTGATTTTTGATTTAAAAGACAATGCTTTGGTTTTGGCAAAATATTCTTTCAATGGATATATATTTTGAAAGAATATTCAGATCACTGTTCTTTTACAATTTTCATTAATGTGAATCATTTACTTTTTTACAATACAAATAAAGGCAAAGTTATAGAAATAAATTTCAAAGTGTTGAGGATGTTGTGTTTAAAAACGAAAATGATGGAAATTTTTTGAAAATTTTACACAATGTGTACAAATTTCATGATGATTAGGAAGCTCCTCATTAAGATATTAATTGTTAAAAATGGCTATTTTTTGTACCTTCCCATAAGAATACGTGTTTGAAGTTGCAATTTTGTATAATAAATATCTCAGTATCTTTGTATGGCATTAAAGAAGCTTCATCTAATTTTTCAAAAAGATTTCATCATTTTTTTTGTGCAATCGCATAGAAAGTAGACCTGTCATTGGATGATCTTGAATTTAAAATATGTTTTTCTTCAATCGATTTGCAGCAACTTTTTTAAATAAATGTTTACTCTGAAACAACTTCATATGGGAGAAAAACATTGTCAGACTTTTAATTTCTTGCTCTACAGACTCAACACCCTTAAGCATTTTTCGATTATTTTGAAAGAAATTAAAAAAAAAAAAACAAAAATGAACGAACACAACTTTCAGATCCCTGTTACATTTCCGGTAACTGCTCCTGAGTTGGCATTGCCGGAACTTGATGGCAAAACAGCCAAAATGTACAGAGGTGGTAAAATTTGCTTGACGGATCATTTTAAACCACTGTGGGCAAGGAACGTCCCAAAATTTGGTATTGCTCATGCCATGGCACTAGGAGTGAGTTTTTTGGAATAGAATGTCCCTGATAACAATGAAAAAAAAAACTTGTGATATTTCTTATTTTTTAGCTTGGCCCCTGGCTTGCGGTAGAAGTTCCAGAACTTATAGAACGTGGTGTCGTAGTGCACAAAGAAAAAACAGAAGACCAAAAAACATGATGTTAATTCAAAATAAAACTAGAGAAAACATTTGAAGCTAATTTTATAATTGAATAATTGATAAAATGCGTGTTGCAAATAAATAAATGATTTATTTTGAGCTTTTACTAAAACTGTGTATATTTATCTCGTAAATAGTTTATTTATCCTCATCAGTCAGTTGAACTTTTTGTGCATCTCGAATTATTTGATCTAATTTATGCAAGTCTTTGAGAGACACTTCTCCAGTTCCTCGTTGCAGCGGCTGTGGCTGGGAACTATCTGGCTTCCAGCCCAGCATATAAATTATTTGAAAAGTTGCTGGTACATAGGATGTACCATCCTCTTTCGTTTTCCCATATAATTCTTTATATATGGCTGCTGCTGCCACAGCGGTATCTCTTTTCAAGTGTAACGTTCGATTCCTAGCAGCGTTACTTTCTCCCATTCCTGCATTTAAAAAGTTCTATGTTGAAAACATCTGTCTCAGTCGATTAAAAGATTTTCAAAATATCTACGTTACCTTTTAAATCCCACATAAGTTCAAACATGGATGGAAAGCAAATGACCATCTCATCCGTGTCTATTGTTAACATTCTAAAACCAGCTCTGGTCATTAATCCACCAATGTCTCTTATTGCTGTGAATGGCGATATGTGAGGTGATATTCCACCGTTTCTTTCTAATTCAGCCAATTGAAGAGAACCCCTGAACAGTAGTCATTATTTACGTATTAATATAATAATCTACTACCAAATAGTATTTTTTTAAAATACATGAAGAACTTTGGTAGGGCTTGACTCATCTTTTAAAATTAATAAAAATAAATTAAATACAAGATTGAATTGGATTACCTAAGTTCATAGAGAGTATCGCTACCAAATACCGCAGCCATAAATACGCCATCATTTTTTAAACTATGAATTATTCTACTAAAGCACCCAGGAAGATCGTTGACCCAGTGAAGACTCAGACAGCTGATGACAAGATCTAAACTATTCTCTTCAAAAAGCAGATTTTCTTCGTCGATTACTTTTCTTTCTACGTCCATGTCAGGCATTACTTCTGCTTGTTCGACCAAGGTTGGGCTCATATCGGAGATTATTAATTTTTGTACAGATTCCTTTGTTATATTTTTGGCCACATACCCACGTCCGCAACCAAGATCCAGGGCTGTCTTGAATTCTCTTTTTATATCGAATATTCTGTCAGCGAGACGATAACCGATTTCATCCTTAAGGTAATCGTAAAGCTTGACATCCTCCGCTAAAGCTGCTCGTTCTCTTTGCAACAATTTCGTTTTTCTGTCGAACACATTCATAACGCTGTCCGGTGAGATTTGAAGTCGCGCCTGGGACGTGCTCAAACTCCGGCTGATCAAATTGCAAGAACGATTTCTCAATACGACTCTTGACATTGTTAACAATTATTGTGGACACCGGCAACAATTAAAAATCGAAAATGTCAACTGTCATTGCGTTTTCGGACTAACCGCGCAACAATCGTATTCGATATTTTGAGGTTATGTACGTTTTTAGTGTATATCGAAAATTGCTCCACTCGCTCTGAGATTTTTTTTGTTAATTACACAAGTTTCTATTTATAATAAAATTTCAAAGATCTGGTAAGTTGTCACTAATTGTCTGAAAATTTTCATACATAGGTCTAGTTTATGTAAAACAGTATAATAAGAATGTAAAACATGATAAATAAAATATAACCTATCAGGTCGAGCTTTGTTTTTGGGATTTAAAAAAATGTTATGAAGTTATGCATATATATACAAGCTGGTTTTTATATCCAGACATCACGAATTATAGATCTGCTTCAAAATATTTATCTTTTGACATATGTATATTTTATATATTTATTTTTGCGTAATAATGAAACTATGAGAAATAATTCAATAATTTATTTCGTTATTAAGAAAAAAGGTGCATTATAAAACGTATCAGTACAAATAAATAGTCGTATCGCAAAAATTCGCAGTCTAGATAATCGGATAATTTGTTTTTTTCTTTTTATTTAGTGAAATATGGTGACAGAAGAGACTGAGGAATCTCCGAAAAAGCCGCAGCAGCCGGTTTTCAAAAACGCCACATTTCAACAGCAATTTAGGCCTACCAGTATTTCCGGAAAGAAAAGAACTTGGCGATCGTTGAAGCAAGTTTTGGCTCAAGAACGGTCTTTGCCGTGGCCACCGGAAGTCGTTCACTGTGAGTCTTATCCATATAGCCCCTAATTTATTGAACGATTTTCAAACTTATTCTCATAATTTTCCTCATTATTAATATTTTAGATACCTGCATTAATGCTCCTCCAAGCTTCAAACCGGCGAAAAAGTACTCGGACATATCGGGCTTACCGGTAAGTTCGAACGAAAAGTTCAGTCTTTGACTCTTTTCCATTGGAGCTTGGGAAACATTAAAATAATAATAATAATAATAATAGAAATAATAACTTTACTACACTTATTTTATCCGGCTATAAAATACCATACAAGTTTCATTACAAATCCATCGTGTTATTTTTTGTTTGTACCCGTCTTACAGGCAAGATACACCGATCCTCAGACTAAATTATACTATGCGACCGCCGAGGAATTCTCGACGGTGAGGAGTCTGCCAATGGACATAACTGCCGGATATCTCGCACTGCGAGGCGCTTCTAGTATTGTCGGTTAAACACACACTCATCCAGAAAAAATTCGTGCAACGAAAGTATTATACTCTTTATTTTTCTCGCGTACGCCCTAATCTTATCGAGAAAAAAAAAATTAAAGTATTTAGACTTGTGAAAAAATGTAAAACTTGTCTATTTCAAATTTAAGACAAACACGATGTGGTTAACCTATGGAATAATCGCCCTTATTAAACTGTGTACGTGGAAGAAATTCGATGATTGTATTTCAAAGAAAATATGTTTGGACGTTAACAGAATGAAATCCGTTTCAAGCTTTTTTACGATCAAGCAGACGCTCTGTGAATGTCTCGCAATACTTTTGACTCAAAGGATTTCAGGATTGTACCTTTGATTTGCAGAAATAATCCGTCGATGTGTAAACGAATGAATCGTATATTTGTACCATAGCAAACTTTGATCATACTTTTGAAAAGAAAAATATTTTGAACTATGTAAATAGCATTAAAATATATTAAAATGTCATTGTAAGATATTTTTTAAAGAAATTTAATTAAATATTCAAGCAAATTTTCAACGTGTTTTCATTTGTGTGCACGTGATGATAATTTAGACGGGTGGTGGCACAATTATGGTCTCTTGAGATTTTTTTCTTTAATATTTTACACATTTAATCGACCATTATTAAAACAGCTTTTGTATCCATTACAAATTATTTTACGAACTAAGGTTAAAGAGAGGATGTTTGGAGAAGGGTGGACTGGGAAAAAAGGAGGAACGGTCGGTGTGTTGGGCCTGATAGACACTATATATATTGCCATTAGCGTAATATACGGTGAGTCAATTCGACGACACTCCATCATCGATAATAATCCCACCCCACCTTTCACCTGCTTCAAATTCGTCTAATACACGTCGGTGGCCCGTTGCGTGAATTCGCAAGATATTATTTGCAGTTTTTAAAAAATGACATTTTTTTCTTGTTTATCATCACGGTAAAACGTTGCACGTTGTGTGTTCAACGAAACGCGCGATGTGATGTCCAACGTTTCGTACCACGATGCACGCTCTTGATCGTTACTCTTGCAAATTTCTTTCTGTTTTTTTTTAGTTTCTTTTTTGTTTCTTTTTTTTTTACTTTTATGAGGATTAAAGTGAGTTATTAACGAATTTATCTGTTTTGTTCTCTTCACACCAGATCTGGCAAATCTCCATCGTCACTGTCAGAAGAGCCCGGCTCTTCACCAACGTCGTCGATGTCGTCAAAATCTGGCTTGTTGTTCTCGTCACGGCGCAGGCAACTCAAGTCTCGCATAACCTGTTAAACAGTTGCATTGGTTTTATTAATTAAAAAGGCCTGAGCCATGTCATATGTATCAAAGTTAACCCATGCATATAAAAATAACGTTAAATTTAAGGAAAAAAAAACTTTCAAATGGGAATTTGTATATTTAAACAGAGTATCTTGCGATGCATTTCAAATAATGTTATAAAATGAGAAGGAAATAAAAAATAATTTTTTAACACAAGATACAATCTTGAGGTAGTTTTATAACTGTATGCTGCATTAAAAAAGGGGTTACTTCTTTAGTGTTCATAAAAGGATGGAAATTTTTACTCGACTTTGAAAGTACATATTACATTTTTTTTCTATACACACGTGTGCACTAGGGTGATTAAAAAAAAGTTTTTTTTTCTTTTTTCACGGAAACAGGTTTTAAAGTTTCATTTATACATAAAACGAAGCCTGTACAAATTTGAGCTCTTTATAAAAATTTTAACAGGGGGCGCATCGCACTTTTCGATTTTCCATAAGATTAACATGGGAACAGCTACGTTTT